>QXEO01000625.1:2545775-2775456 GCA_007115705.1 Dactylis glomerata | reverse complement strand
TTGTAAGGAGACATGCCCATGGGGTTCTTATAAGCAGTTCTATAAGCCCATAAAGCATCGTTTAACTTGCTAGCCCAGTTTTTCCTAGATCTATTGACAGTCTTCTGCAAGATAGACTTGATCTCTCTATTTGAAAGCTCTACCTGCCCACTAGTTTGGGGATGATAAGCAGAAGCAATTCTATGATTAACGTCATATCTAGCAAGAGTTTTTCTAAAACCGCCATGAATAAAATGAGAGCCTCCGTCAGTCATAAGATACCTAGGCACACCAAACCTAGGAAAAATAACATTCTTAAGCATTTTTAATGAGGTCTCACCATCGGCACTCTTTGCAGGTATGGTTTCTACCCACTTGGTAACGTAATCAACAGCAACAAATATATGAGTATAACCTTTTGAAGGGGGAAAAGGACCCATAAAGTCAAATCCCCAACAATCAAATGGTTCAATAATAGTGTAACTCATAGGCATTTCATTACATCTAGAGATATTACCAACTCTTTGACATTCATCACAAGATAAAATATACCTTCTAGCATCTTTAAAGAAGGTTGGCCAATAAAAACCTGATTATAGAACCTTTTGCGCAGTTCTATCTCCAGCATGATGTCCTCCATAAGCACTCCCATGGCATTTTCTCAATATTTCTTGTTGCTCATACTCTGGAATACATCTTCGCATAATACCATCAACTCCTTTATATAAGTGTGGGTCATCCCAAAAATAATGCCTCGGATCATAAAAGAATTTTCTTCTTTGCTGAGCTGTAAAGGTTGGAGGCAAATACTTGGAAACAATAAAGTTTGCGTAATCAGCTTACCAAGGAAGGTCTCGTGAAGTTACATTTATCAAAGCCAACTGTTCATTTGGAAAGCTATCATTAACAGGAATAGGATCAAAAGAAATATTTTCCAATCTAGACAAATTGTCAGCAACAGGATTTTCAGCACCTTTCCTATCTACAATATGCAAATCAAACTCTTGTAAAAGCAACACCCATCTAATAAGCCTAGGCTTAGCATCCTTCTTAGACATAAGATATCTAATAGCAGCGTGATCAGTATGGATAGTAACTTTAGAATTGACAATATAAGGTCTAAACTTATCACATGCAAACACAATAACAAGAAACTATTTCTCCGTAGTAGCATAATTCTTCTGAGCAGCATCAAGAGTCTTACTAGCACAATGAATAACATTCAACTTATTATCTACACGCTGTCCAAGAACAACACCAATAGCAAAATCACTAGCATCGCACATAATTTCAAAGGGTAAATTCCAATCAGGTGGTTGAACAATAGGAGCAGTAGTTAAAGCCTTCTTAAGAGTTTCAAAAGCTTCCTTACAATCATCATCAAAGACAAATGGTACATCTTTTTTACGAAGATTAGTAAGAGGCTTTAAAATCTTAGAGAAATCTTTAATAAACCTCCTATAGAAACCAGCATGACCAAGAATACTACGAATACCTTTAACATCTGTGGGACAGGGCATTTTCTCAATTGCTTCAACTTTCGCTCTGTCAACTTCAATACCTCTTTCAGAAATTTTATGTCCAAGAACAATTCCTTCATTCACCATAAAGTGGCATTTCTCCCAATTAAGAACAAGATTAGTTTCTTCACACCTCTGCAAAACTTTATCAAGATTGTGCAAACAATTATCAAAAGAAGTTCCATAGACAGAGAAATCGTCCATGAAAACCTCCACAATTTCTTCACAAAAACCATGAAAAATAGCAGACATGCATCTTTAAAAAGTAGGAGGAGCATTGCACAAACCAAACGGCATACATCTATAAGCATAAGTACCATAAGGATAAGTAAAAGTTCTTTTCTCTTGATCTTCCTTTCTAACAGCAATTTGAGAGAAACCGGAATAACCATCAAGAAAATAAAAATGAGTCTTCTTAGACAACCTCTCTAACATTTGATCTATAAACGGTAAAGGATAATGATCTTTCTTAGTAACTTTATTTACCTTTCTAAAATCAATGCACATCCTATAACCAACTACTACCCTTTGAGGAATAAGCTCGTTATTCTCATTAGGCACAATAGTCATACCTCCTTTCTTAGGAACACAACGAACAGGACTAACCCATCTACCATCAGCAATAGGATAAATAATACCAGCATCAAGGAGCTTCAATACCTCATTTCTTACCACTTTCTTCATCTTGGAAATTAAGCGGCGTTGATGTTCAACAACTGGCTTTGCATCTTCCTCCATGTTAATAGCATGCTGACATAAAGTGGGAGAAATCTCTTTTAAATTATCAAGAGTATATCCCATAGCTCCTCGATGTTTCCTCAATATCTTCAATAACCTTTCTTCTTCCTTTCCTGAAAGTTTAGAACTGATAATAACAGGATATATTTTCTTATCATCTATATAAGCATACTTAAGATCATCAGGTAAATGTTTTAATTCAAAAATAGGATCTTCCTTAGGTGGCAAAGTGGTACCAAGATCCTCGACAAGTAAATTATGCTTAATCAACGGTGGTTGACGAAGGAAGATATCGTCAATCTCTTCTCTTTTCTTCCTGTAGACTTCACTTTCATGGTCCTCCATGAAATGCTGCAAAGCATTATTAGGAGCAAGAGCAATAGAAGCAAGCTGCTCAACTCGAAAATTTTCATCAGGCATTTCATTTTCATAAGAAATCTTAGCAAACTTAGAAAAATTAAACTCGTAAGATTCTCCATTAAACTTAGTAAACAAATTCTTCTTCTTACAGTCTATCACAGCGCCACAAGTATTCAAAAAGGGTCTACCAAAAATAATAGGATAAGTTTTACTAGCTTCCTTACCAAGTACTAGAAAATCAATAGGATATTTAGTCTTACCGCATAAAACTTCCATATCTCAAACAATACCAAGAGGCCAAACAGTCTCTCTGTTAGCAAGCTGAACAACCACATCAATCTCCTCTAATTCACAAGGGCCAATCTCATGCATAATTTCTCTGTAAAGCTCTATAGGAATGGCACTTGAAATTGCACCAATGTCACATAAACCATAATAACAATGATCGCCAATCCTGACAGAGATAAAAGGAACACTTGTTTTCCTACGCCTACTAGGATGTGAAATAATGTTAGTAGCATCTTCACAAAAGATAATATATTCATCCCCTACATCTTTAGTAACAAGGTCCTTCAATATAGCCACTTGAGACTTAATAGTAATTTGCTCATCAGGTTCTACAGCTTTCTTAGTACTTTTATTAGACACACTTACCAAAGTAGAATGCTCCTTTACCTTAGCAGGGAAAGGTGTCTTCTCGAAATAAGGTTTAGGCAAAATGCTATCAATAGTACAAACTTCAGTAGCTGCAGCAGGAATATGACTAATAGAATCTTTATAAGGCGCATGATATTTGTTCTAATCTTTCTTTGGAACATCAAGATAAGAGGCAAAAGCCTTAAAATAGTTAGCAAGTATTTAAGAATCAAGACCATAAGCAGTGCTAACATTATGAAAGTCATCGGTTCCCATAAAAGCTTTAATGCATTCATAATCATAATTTATACCTGACTTCCTACCTTTGTCATTTTCCCATCCTTCAGCATTTTCTTGAATACGGTCGAGAAGATCCCATTTAGCTTCTCCTTTCATATGAGTAAATGATCCAAAACAGGAAGCATCCAAATAATCTTTGTCATGAAGAGCAAGCCTCGCATAAAAATTATCAATAACAATATTACTGGGGAGCTCATGAATGGGACATTTGAGCATTAGTAACTTCAATCTCCCCCACGCTTGGGCAATACTCTCTCCATCATGAGGCCAAAAGTTATATATTCGATTACGATCTTTATGAATTTCACTTGGAGGATAAAACTTGGAAAGAGAGGCTCAATTTCCTCCCATGCAATAGATGGACCATCTTTCAGCAACCGATACCACTCCTCAGCTCTGCCTTTCAGTGATAAAGAGAATAGCTTCCTCTTAACTTTGCTTGATAAAATACCTGCACACTTGAACAATTCGCATAATTCATGTATAAAGAGTAAATGATCACCCGGATGGACAGTTCCATCTCCTGAATAGCAGTTATCCATAACACGTTCAATAATTTTTATAGGTATTTTAAAAGGATCTAATTGAGCAGGTGGTGGTGCTGGTTCATCCACATGTGCAGCAGTGGTAGTAGTGTTCCCAAATAGGAAACCAAATGGAGAACTCTCCATAGCAAAATAGAATAAAAATAAAAGACAAAAATAAAAAAATACTCATAGCGACGGTTACCTTTGCCAATTTCACTCTTCAATAGCGCTTCACTCCCCAGCAACGGCGCCAGAAAATAGTCTTGATGACCCACAAGTATAGGGGATGTATCGTAGTACTTTCGATAAATAAGAGTGTCGAACCCAACGAGGAGCAGAAGGTGCTGACAAGTGTTTTTGATCAAGGATTCACTATAAATACTAGCAAACGGGTTTTCAGGGGTATTTGGTAATGCAAATATATAAAGTGCGAGTAAATAAAAGACAGTAATAATAATTGCTGCAAGTGGCCCAATCCTTTCTAGAGCAAAGGACAAGCCGGTTGTGTAACTTATGATGACCAAACGTTCTTGAGTACACACGGGAGTTTCTGTCAAGTGCTTTCACTTCATGTCGCTAAATAATCTTTACTGGTTTGATAAGTGTTATGGGGGTGAACCTGTGCTAGTGCACTACCCTTACTAGGATAAATGCATACTTGTGATTATACCCCTTGCAAGCATCCGCAAATACAAGAAAGTAATTAAGATAAATCTAACCACAGCCTTAAACTCTAAGATCCTACGCTCCCTGGTGTAATGGTTTCCCAACAGAGGTTTAGGTTTCTGTCACTCCAGTAACCCCATAATTGGTAGCCAAATACACAATGCATCTCACTAGGCCCATAAATGGTGAAGTATCATGTAGTCGATGTTCATATGACACCACTAGTGAAATAACACCACAACAAATAAATATCAAACCATTAAATATTACTCAACATAATTCCACTACTAACGACTTGACTTCTCCCATGTCCTCAAGAACTAAACGAACTACTCACAAGATATCATATGGATCATGATCAGAGGTGAAATAATGGTAAATAACAATCTGAACATAAACCTTAATTCAACGGTTCCACTCAATAGCATCAACCACAAGAGTAATCAACACCGGGAAAGTTTCCCCTAAGAATTTAACAAGATTCAACTCAATATGTTATAGCGGGATGGCGTGGTGATGGAGGAGATGAAGGTGCTGGTGATGAGGATGATGGTGATGATGATCCCGATGAAGTCCGGTGCGATGATGATGATGGCGACGATCTCCCCTCTCTAGGAAGGAATTTTCCCTGCAGATGCCTGCCAGAGAGCTTTTCTCTCTCTGGTGTTTTTTTGCCCCACAGAGGCAGCGGTGTCTATCTCTGAGCCCCCCTTGACTTAGGTTTTCGGGGACGATGAAATACGCGAAGGGGCTCTGGCAGTAGTGGGCTAGGGTGCCCTCACCATAGGGCGGCGCGGCCAGGGGCTGGGCCGCGCCCCCTGGTGGTGAGGCTGCCCTGTGGCCCCTCTCGCCTCCTCCTTCTGGCTTCTTCAGTCTTCTGGTAAAATATAATTTTCTGGTATTTTTTTGGAATTTCCTGATCTTCTGAAATATGGTGTCTTGACGGTCCTTTTTCCAGCAGAATCCTGACTCCGGCAGCAAATCCTCCAATGATCATCAAACATGTAAAAATAGAGGAAATAACTTAAGTATCATCTCTAAATGTGAAATATATCAATGAATAACAGTAAATTATGATACAAAATAGTGATGCAAAATGGACATATCAGTTCCCCATTGTGTTTTTTCTTTTCGATCTTCGTTATTTGTCTATCGCTTTTATAACATTTTCATCGCTCCCGCTCGTCCATTTCTGCTCTTGCATTTCAATTGCCGCGGGCGACCATGGATGCCACCACAATGCTCCGGCCGTCTGCCGCCACAGACCTCTATTCCCGCACTCCTTGCATAATCATTAACCCTTCATGTATGGTGAACCCCATCGCTCCCATGAAACCCAAGCGATTTGAATCCATACAAGGCGGGTAGCCTCAAGCAAAACATGTATACAGTGTGGGTGAGCCCCACCTCATGGCCATCATCAACATCGGGAACAAGAAGCACCCATGTCCTAGCGGATGTTGGAATTAACCAAACTTCTCGAGACGCTTTGAGACCACTTTGGTTATTCCATATTCCCTTTGTTTAGAATTACCCTACATTCTAGGTATAGTCAAAGTCAATGTTTATAAACTTTGAATAAGGGTATGCAAAAAAAATTCAACATCTACAATATAAAATAAGTATCATTTGAATCATTATAAAATATATATTTCTGTATTACAAAGTTTTTTGTGTTATAGATGTTAACATTTTTATCTATATATCTGGTCAAACTATAATATTTGACTTTTACCAAATCCATAATATGTAAATATGGAGAGAGAGAGAGAGAGAGTACCTGAGTCCTACGATTATCAGGAAAGTTTAAGTCAATTTTCAAGTCCTTGTACTCGTGTCAAGCAACCTTCGTTGGGTGCTATAAATAAAAAAGCAAAAAATACATATCAAACAAACCGGCTGAGGGAAAACAGATCTGCGGTGTGCGCTCGTCTGTTACGATTCAATCCTAGCTAATGTGAGTTGTGTTTCGATGAGTAGCTAGTGCGTGTATATAATCCATCAAGCCAGTAGCTTGCTTAGCTTGTTTGTTGTTCGTACGCATCTCATCAGGTCTTGGTACGTCGCGGTCGTCGTCAGAAGAGGCACAGCTAACAGCGCGCGACAAGGATCTGAAAATCTAGACGCCCGTCAACATAGCCTCGATTAAGAATTAATCAGCCCATCCAGCTGCCGAGTCACCTTCTGTAGAGTCAGACCTGTCAAGCTTCATACACTAGCCAACGCAACCAAAAGTCCGAATTAATGGAAAGGGCTAGGCAATTCACCTATACACTTCAACACCCCCACTCATGTGTGACGAGAGAAGAGAAAGTCAACATGTGGACACAGACAGGAAAAGAGAAAGTCAATATATAGACACAAACGTGAGAAGAGAAAGTCAACACGTGGACACAAAGGGGGCAACAATAATTTTACAATAAATTGCGAAAACCAGGACTCGAACTCGAGACCCTGGGCTCTGATACCATGCTAACAAGTGGGGAAATACAATATACAAATATACATCTAACACCCCCCCCCTTAAACTCATGGTGTATCCACAACACTGAGTTTGGAGAGAAAGAAACTATGCTGTGCTCTAGTCTGTGCCTTTGTAAAGAAATCCGCTAACTGTAACTCTGAAGGCACATAGTGGAGCGCAATCACCTGATCCTGCACACTAGCACGTGTATAGAAAGCATCAACACCAATATGCTTGGTAAGCTCATACTTTACCGGATCACGTGCAATACTGATAGTACCTATACTGTCAGACAAAAGTGGAGTGGGTGTCGTAACAGAGACCCCAAAATCAGCAAGTAACCACCTCAACCAGGTCACCTCAGTAGTCAACAAGGCCATAGCTCGCAACTCAGCCTCTACACTCGAACAGGAAACTGCTGTCTGTTTCTTCGTCTTCCATGCAATGAGCGAACCACCAAGAAACACATAGTAAGCAGAAAGCGAACAATGATCCATAGGATCGCTCGCCCATGTAGCATCCGAGTAGGCCTAGAGCTGAAGAGAGCTGGAACGAGGGAAGAAAAGACGACGAGTGATCGTGCCACGAAGGTAGGGCAGAACATAGAGGAGATGACTATAGTGAACTGTGGTAGGAGCTGAGACAAACTGACTCAGAATATGAACAGGATAAGAGATGTCTGGACGAGTGACAGCAAGATAGACAAGACTCCCAATAAGATGACGATAACATGTTGGGTCAGGAAGAGGATCACCATCACTGGCACGAAGTTGGACATTGAGCTCCACAGGAGTCTCAACAGTGCGCTCATCCCCAAGAGCAGCACGAGCAAGAAGTCCTAGATATACTTTTCTTGGGAGATAGAAAAACCATCAGAAGTGTAGGAAACCCCAATCCGAAGAAAGTAGCGAAGAGGACCAAGATCAGTCATAAGAAACTGGTCACAAAGACGGGCCTTAACAAAGGCAATATACTCAGAATCATCACCAGTGATGATCATATCATCAATATAGAGGAAAAGAAGAGTGCGTCCATGAGGAGAAATGTGAACAAACAGCGCAGGATCATGAGCGCTAGGGGAGAAACCAGCAGCAGTCACCACAGAGGCGAAACGCTCAAACCAGGCGCGAGGGGCCTGTTTGAGGCCATAAAGAGAGCGCCGAAGATGGCAGACCATCCCATTAGGAACAGAATACCCCGGAGGAGGCTGCATATAAACCTCCTCACGCAGCTCACCAATGAGAAAGGCATTCTGAATATCAAGCTGAGACACAGACCGGTGGCGAACAGAAGCGACAACAAGAAGAGTGCGCATAGTGGTCATATGAGCCACAGGAGCAAAAGTCTCATCATAGTCACGGCCCTGCTCCTGCTGAAAGCCACGAGCCACAAGACGCGCTTTATAGCACTCAAGAGATCCATCAGAGTGGGTCTTAATTTTGTAGACCCACTTGCACATGATGGGACGAACACCGGGAGGAGGAGAAACAAGATCCCAAGTGCCAGTGCGCTCAAGCGTAGCAGTCTCCTCGGCCATGGCAAGCTATCATTCGGGATGACGCTCAGCATCCCGATAAGAAGTCGGCTCGAGGGCAACAAAAATATCGTACTAACTAGGAGAGTAACGATTAGGTGGACGATGCTGATGAGCAGGAAGAGGAGAGGGAATCTCATCAGAAGAGGAAGACTCATCAGACGAAGAGGAAGAAGGGACATCAGGGGGAGTATCCAAAATAGTAGAGCACCGAGAACAATGAAAGGGAAAAAGAGACAATGGAGAGGTGGATGGGATGTCAGAAGAGGAAGGAGGGGAATCAGGTGATGAGGAGGACGATGGGGTCAAAGGCGAGGCATCGGCAATAATGGGTCCTGAAGAAGGATCAATAGGAACAGAAGGAGGCATGTCAGGAAAAAGTAGAAAAGATAGATCATCTACTGGGTAGGTCGAGGAAGTGGGGCAAGGATAGAAAGGACGCGTCTCATCAAACATGATGTCATGAGAGATGCGCATCCAACGACCAACAGGATCCCAACACCGATAGCCCTTATGCTCATCACTATATCCAAGAAAAACACACTCAACAGACTGAGTGGTTAGTTTGGTGCGTTTACGAGGGGCAAGGAGAACATAACAAACGCAACCAAACAAACGAAGCGTCGAGTAATCAGGAGAATGACTGGAGAGACGCTCGAGGAATGCCACCTTGTAAGGCAGCAGAAGGCTGAATATTAATGAGATAAACTGATGTAGAGATAGCCTCAGCCCAAAAATGTGGTGGAAGAGAAGAAGCAATCATCATGCCCCGAGTGGTCTCAAGAAGATGACTATGCTTACGCTTAGCAACGCCATTCTGAGCATGGGCGCCTGGACAGGAGAACTGAGCAAGAGTGCCTTGCTCACCACGTAGCTGCTTGGAGATATACTCACCAGCAGAGTCAGCACAGAACACACGAATAGGTGTAGAAAACTAAGTGAGGACCATAGCCGCAAAACGCTGATATATGGAGATGACCTCACTATGAGAACGCATAAAATACAACCAAGTGTGCCAGGAAAAATCATCTATAAATAGAATATAGTATCGATGGCCCCCTTTCGAAGCGAAAGGAGCCGGACCCCAAACATTAAAATGAACTAAATCAAAAGGTCGCTGAGATATAGATGCACTGGTAGGATAGGGTAACTGAATCTGTTTGCCCAACCTACAACCCTGACAGTTTAAGGACGCATCATCTGAGATAGACCCCATAAGACCATGATAAACTAACGATGATAGGCGAGAGCCAGAAAGATGACTAAGACAATGATGCCACTGCTGAAAAGAGCCGGTGACGGAGGCGACAACCTTAGGAGAACTGGCAGGAGAGGTGGTAGCGGAAGGAACACAAAGCCAGTCTAACTACTACAGCCCTGAATAGTCACGACGGTGAGGGACAACTCCAACTAGGACCTGTGTGTGACGATCCTAAACAGCACAAGAATCCGTGTCAAGAATGACGCGACAACCAGAATCAGTGAGCTGGCTAGCAGAAAATAGGTTCATCTTAAGACGAGGAACATGAGAAATGTCAAGAATAGAAAAAGAGGAAGTAGAGAGGGTGCCTCAACTAGAAACAGGGAGAGAGATACCATCAGCAGTGAGAACATTAACAGGAGAAATGAGAGAGTGAAGAATGGATAGAATAGAGGAATCAGAGGTCATATGGAAGGAAGCTCCAGAATCCAGATACCACGGGGACGTACCTGACTGTGTGGGAGGTGGTGGTCGCGTAGTGCCAGGAGAACCAGTCACAGAACCAGCAGTGCCCGTCGAAGGAGAACCTGGAGTGGCGAGCAGATCATGAAGACGACTGATAATATCCTGATAAGTGAGGGTAACTGCAGAGGAGCCTAATGAACCAGAAGCCGCACGAGCCTGGTGCTGGCGACGCAGACTGGGATCCCTTATATAACAGTTGGACGCAGTGTGTCCATACCTATTACAGTAGGTGTAGTGGCGAGTAGGGCAACGATCCTAACCACGAGGCTGCTGGTGCTGACTGTAATGTTGTCCCTGATGAATGGGTAAAATAGGCGGAGCAGGCGATCGCAACTGAGGCAAGGGAGCAGGTGACGGTGGAGCACCACGAGCAGCAAGCACAGAAGGAACCTCAAGAAAACCAGCACAACGGAGGCGAGTCTCCTTGATACGTCTCAAACGTATCTATAATTTTTGATGCTCCATGCTTGTTTTTACACCATTCGCTTAGTGTTTCGTTACACTTCGTGGCATTTTTATGCATTTTCTGGAACTAACCTATTAACAAGATGCCATAGTGCCAGTTTCCTTTTTTTGCTATTTTTGTGTTTCAGAAAAGTTACACAGGAAATATTCTCAGAATTGGATGAAACAAAAGCCGAACATCCAGATATTGAACGAAGCTTCCAGAACACCAAAGAGGAGACGGAGCCAAGCCAGGGGCCAGCCTCACCATAGGGCGGCACGGCCTGCCCCTGGCCCGTGCCCCCTATGGGTGAGACCCCCCTGGTCCACCTCTGATGCTGCCCCTTCGCCTATAAAGACCCCCTGACGGGAAAAACCTAAGTACATGATTAATTTTCCAGAACACATCGTGATCCACCACCATCGTTGACCCGAGATTGGGAGGGTCTAGAAGCTCTTCTTAGCACCCTGCCGGAGAGGGGAATCGCCACCGGAGGTCTTCTTCATCGCTATGCTTGCCTCTGGCGCGATGAGTGAGTAGTCTACCTTGGACTATGGGTCCATAGCAGTAGCTAGATGGTTGTCTTCTCCACCATGTGCTTTATGTTTAGATCTCGTGAGCTGTCTTACATGATCAAGATCACCGTTATGTAATTCTACATGTTGTTTTTGTTGGGATCCGATGAATATTGGTGTTATGTTGAGTTGATGTGCTGAATATTATCTTATGTTATCTCTATATTGTTTATGATCTTGCATGCTCTCCATTGTTAGTAGCTATCTTGGCCAAGTAGATACTAGTGACTCCAAGATGGGGTATTTATGCTCGATAGTTGGGTTCATGCCTCTATTTAATCTAGGGGAGTGACAGAAACCTCTAAGGTTGTAGATGTGCTGTTGCCACTAGGGAGAAAACAACATTCTTATGCCCAAGGGCATATGCTTTGTTTACATTACACACTTTGCTTAATGCAGTTATCTGTTGTTCATAACTTAATACTTGTGGGGTGTTCGGATGATATCCCCGTGGGTGGATTATTAGTCATAGATGCAGTTGGATGGTGGTCTATGTATTTTGTTGTAATGCCCAGAGTAAATCTCATAGTGATCCTCGCGACATATGCACGCTATCTTTATTCTATCAATTGCCCAACTGTAATTTGTTTACCTAGCATGTGCTATTTATCTTATGGAGAGACACCACTAGTGAACTGTGGACCCCAGTCCAATTTCCTTTATATTGCTATCACCTATTTACTTTACTCACATATTATTATTGTTTTCCACTCAATATGCTCATACCTTTGTTTACAGCAAACCGGTGAGATTGAGAACCTCATCGTAAGTTGGGAGCAAAGTATTTGGTTGTGTTGTGTGCAGGTTCCATGTTGCTGCTTGCAAAGCAAAGCCTGGACAAGGTGCCTTATAAATTGTTTGGAGCTATCGCGAAGCTAGTAGGCATCACCTTCTGACATTTGGATTTTTCCTGGATATGATAAACCTTGGTTTCTTACCGAGGAAAAAACTTGCTGCTTTGCTCATCATACCTTCCTCTTGGCGTTCCCAACTGGACGATGACTTGCATCATCAACACCATGCCGCATCAAGAATTTTTCTGGCGCCATTGCCGGGGAAAAAGAAGACTTCTGCAAGGGGAGTTTCACACGCACATCCTTTACTTTGTTTTAGTTTTGCTTTATTTTATTTTTATTTGCATCATTTTATCAAAAACACAAAAAAATTAGTTTCCTTTATAGTTGTTTTTACTTGTCTGCTCTTAGCTTTGCTAGAATGGGTACTCATGAGAACACCAAGTTGTGTGATTTTACTAGCACTAATAATAGTGATTTTATCTGCACTCCTATTGCGCCACCTACTCCTGCTGCTGATTTTTATGAGATTAAGCCTGCTTTGTTGAACCTTGTTATGAAAGAGCAATTTTTTGGTGCTAGTACTGGTGATGCTACAGCTCATCTCAACAATTTTATTGAGCTATGTGAGATGCAGAAATATAAGGATGTAGAGAGTGATATTATTAAGCTTAAGTTGTTTCCTTTTTCTTTGAGAAGAAAAGCTAAGGATTGGTTGCTGTCTTTGCCTAAAAATAGTATTGATTCATGGGCTAAGTGTAAGGATGCTTTTATTGGAAGATACTATCCTCCTGCTAAGATTATAGCTTTGCGTAGCCATATTATGAAGTTTAGCCAGTTTGATAATGAACATGTTGCTCAGGCTTGGGAAAGAATGAAATCTATGATAAAGAATTGCCCTACTCATGGACTGACTACTTGGATGATTGTCCAAACTTTTTATGTAGGACTGAATTTTTCTCTAAGAAATATATTGGATTCAGCTATGGAGGCACTTTTATGTCCCTTACCTTTAGCGCCGCAACCAAGCTTCTCGACAATATGATGGTAAATTATTCTGAATGGCACACCAAGAGAGCTCCACAAGGTAAGAAGGTAAATTCTGTTGAGGAAACCTCTTCCTTAAGTGATAAGATTGATGCTATAATGCTTATGCTTTCTAATGATAGGACTCATATTAATCCTAATAATGTTCCTTTGGCCTCTTTGGTTGCTCAAGAAGAACATGTTGATGTAAACTTCATTACAAATAATAATTTTAACAACAATGCTTATAGGAACAATTTTGCTAGTAACAATTATAGGTCGTATTCTTCTACCAATGGTAATGGTTATGGTAACTCTTATGGTAATTCCTCCAACAACACTAGGGCCGCGCCCTCCGAGCTTGAGGTAATGCTCAAGGACTTCATCGGTAAGCAAACTACTTTTAATAAGTCTATTGAGGAAAAGTTAGGCAAAATTGATATTCTTGCTTTTAAAGTTGATAACCTTGCTCATTATGTTGAACTTCTAAAATTAAAAGTGTTGCCTAATCATGTGAAGGAGAACAATACTTTTGCCACTGCTAATGCTATCCAAGTTAGAATTGATGAAAATGTTAGGATGTTAGCAGAATTGCATGCCAGGTGGGAAAGAGAAGATAAGATGGCTAGAAGGATGAAGGTATGTACCATTACTACCTCTAATAATGTTGTTCCAAATGCTAGCAATCCTCTTACTTTTATTGGTGTAGAGAAAACTCCCACTCCTTATGTTAAAAAGCCTAAAACTGCTCAAACTTTTTCTCAAAAGAGTGCTGAATTTTTTCGGAGTGTGGGAGATGATAGCTCTATTTCCTTTAATGATTTTGATGTTGATGGCTACAATATATCTGAAGTTATTTTGTTCTTGCAAAAGCTTGCTTTGACTCCTAATGCTAGTCCTATAAATGTTGCTTTTACTAAGCATATTACCAATGCTCTCATAAAAATTAGGGATGAAAAGTTGAAGCAAAAAGCTTCTATTCCCAAAAAGTTGGAAGATGGTTAGGAACCCATTATTGATATGCGTGTTAATGGTTTTGATTGCCATGCTTTATGTGATCTAGGTGCTAGTATTTCTATTATGCCTAGAAAAATTTATGATATGCTTGATTTACCACCACTTGAAAAGTGTTATTATGATGTTCCTATTGCTGATGTTGCTAAGAAGAAACCTTTGGCAAGGATTAATGATGTTCTTATTATGGTTAACAATAACCTTGTTCCTGTTGATTTTCTTGTTATGGATGTTGAATGCAATGCTTCATGTCCTATTATTTTGGGAAGACCCTTTCTTCGAACTGTAGGTGCCATCATTGATATGAGGGAAGGCACCATCAAATATCAATTCCCACTCAAGAAAGGTATGGAACACTTCCCTAGGAAGAGAAAGAAATTACTATTTGACTCTATTCTTAGAGCAAATTATGAGCCTAATGCTTCATCACTTGATATTACTTGATTTGCACTTTCTGCGCCTAGCTCAAAGGCGTTAAAGAAAAGCACTTTTGGGAGATAACCCATTGTTTTACTTTCAGTACTTTTTCTTTTATTTGAGTCTTGGAAGTTATTACTACTGTAATAACCGCTCCTTATCTTTTTTATTTTGTTGTTGTGCCAAGAGAAGCCTCTAATTTGAGTGAGGTAAAATTTGGGGATGTTGCTGTCCTGAAACAGATTTTGGTGCTGCACCGTAAAAATTCATGAAAATTCTCAGAATATCTTTTTGACCTAAGATTTCTTGTGCATATGCCCCAGTTATATCCAAACTTTCATTAGTCATACACTTTTTGATTTGAGCAACAGAAAACCCTCTAAAAATTCGACCTTTATCAACTGTTCTGCTTTGACAGATTTCTGCCACTATTTGTGTTTGCCTCTTTATCGCTTTCTTTTTAGTTCTTTTGATCACGGAACTTTTGGGGAAGTTGCTACAGTAGTATATAATTTATATGTGGTGGTTTTGAGTTGAAACCTGAAGCAAAAAGGGGTTGATTCAATATTATGCTTACACTAATGTTGCTAATAGAATTGTGTTTAGTTTTGTATGAAGGAAGTTTTCAAGTGTAGGGATTGGAGAATGATGAGATGAGTTGAAGAATGGACAAAATCTCAAGCTTGGGGATGCCCATGCACCCCAAGAAATATCCAAGAGGTACAAGCGTCAAAGCTTGGGGATGCCCCCGAGGCACCCCTTCTTCATCGGCAAAAATCAGGTCACCTTTCAACACACTATATTTTTATTGCTTCATGAATTATGCATTTTTCTTGGAGCGTCAGTTGTTTTAGTTTTCAGTTTTTTTAGTTTTTTTTGCAATAAATGGTTGGACCCCAATAAATTTCTTTTGGAGAAGTTGCCTTGCTTTTCATTTGCCAAGAACACTCTGTTTTTCACTCTTATCGTTCAATGAGTGTTCTCTTTTTTAGAACTATATTTAGCTTTCATTTTTCACCTTGATTTGTGTTCAGATCTTGTTATATCTTTTCATCAAGGTGTATTTTGACCTCTGGTCCATGTTAGTTTTCATAAAAAGAGTTGTTTCAAAAAGGTTCAAATGGTGTTGGAAAAGAGAATTTTTTTTTTGCAAAAAAGTGGTACAAAAAGGAGATTGTTTAGACTACGGCTTAGACTTTTGCATGTCATGCTTGATGTCTTTTTGATAGTATGCTTAGTGGTTTCGCTGTAGCTTGACTTGTCTCAAATGACTGAGATTGCTTAATGAGCCTTTGAAAAAATCATGCATTGTTTTTATTATTTGGAAGCATTAATTTGGTTTTCTCCTTTGATGCTTTATTTGGGTTGACTTGGCGCATGCTCACACATGTTAGACTCATACAAAGTCACCATAAGCCTTTATGATCATTTAGTTTTTGACTTTTGATGCCATCTTATGTTTCTTTTAATGTTGCTCTGTCGCTATGCATGATTATGGCCGTTATTGCTATCTTAGTTGGTCGCTTCCAGTCTTTTGCTAGCCCTCATTTTGTACTGAGTATGAGCTCTACTCGTGCATCCAACTCCTAAAAACCAAGTTATTCCAAAGTATCCACCATATATACCTATTAGCAATTTGCTATTCCAAAGTACATTTGACTTGCTTTTATCTATCCTTTAAATTAAACTCTTTTTGGTGTTATGCGAAAATTGGTCAGTAAAGCTCTCACGAACTTGATGGCACACTTTACTTTTCTCGTTCTTAAAAATTTGACATTGTGGCTCTCTTATGTTGTGTTGTTATGCTTGCAAGTTGTAAGTTGGAAATTAGCCAAACCATGATGTCATGGGGTAAGCTTTCAACATTGCACTTCTTATTTGAGTTAATATCGTGATCTTTTGTTTATGGATACTCGCGATGTGAAATAAGTTGGGAATCTTGCGAGATCATGGAGTTTGTATATGTGTTAGAGAAACGCCTGGGCCGCTAATCTAAGCCATGCATAATTTATGGTGGAAATTTATAGCATGCCCATAGTGAACATTCGATGACGCATCTCAAAATAAAAAGCTATACCAATGGTAAATAAAAGAGATGCCGAGGTGTTCATTGTCTGTTTGTCCTATCATTTTGATGTGGGCTTGTTCCATGTCATCGGGCACAGAGGTACCCCATTGGCGGTTCTCGATGATACGTGTATACTTACAATGACAAGAGCTTGCTTGGGACTCTAAGTCGAGTAGCATGAGGTTTGGGTATTCGTACTTCACGGGACACGAGGTTTTTAACTTATGATTTGTCAAGCATATGCATCATAAGTGTATTTGCATTAACTTTAACCAGTCAAGATGCCTATGATGGGGGCAATGAGAGCTCAAAGCTAGTAAGTACCATAATTTTTGAAGGTTTATAAAACTTGCAATCACTGCTTCCCTCTGCGAAGGGCCTTTCTTTTACTTTTATGTTGAGTCACCACCTTCTATCTTTATGCACCGTCTAAGAGAGCATAGTTGTCATTCTGAGTATAATGTGCATTGTCCCAAAGTTTTCATTGATTGATTCATGATGTTGGTTTCACTTGTTCTTAAATTACTTGTATCTAGTCGCCCCCTTAAACTTGAAGGTGTCCTATGCATTTATGTTTTGCTCTCAATGAAGGACAAGCTAAAAACCATTTGTATGTTTTTCCATATGATTTGAACACACATTTGTCTTTCATTGTTTTATTTTCATGACCTTTCGTTTATGTTCTTTTTATGTTATAATATGGTTGCTAAGTTGCTTCTATCAAGATTATATCTTTCATGTCCATATTTTAAGTTCTTTTGATCCCAGCACTCAATGCTTTACATAGATGATCAAGATTGTGTAGGTGCATGTCACCTCAAAAATTATTTCTTTTGTTATTACTTACCTACTCGAGGACGAGCAGGAGTTAAGCTTGGGGATGCTAATACGTCTCAAACGTATCTATAATTTTTGATGCTCCATGCTTGTTTTTACACCATTCGCTTAGTGTTTTGTTACACTTCATGATGTTTTTATGCATTTTTTGGAACTAACCTATTAACAAGATGCCACAGTGCCAGTTCCCTATTTTCTGCGGTTTTTGTGTTTCAGAAAAGTTACACAAGAAATATTCTTGGAATTGGACGAAACAAAAGCCGAATATCCAGATATTAAACGAAGCTTCCAGAACACCGAAGAGGAGACTGAGCTGAGCCAGGGGCCAGCCTCACCATAGGGCAGTGCAGCCTGCCCCTGGCCTGCACCCCCTATGGTTGAGACCCCCCTGGTCCACCTCTGATGCTGCCCCTTCACCTATAAAGACCCCCTGACGGGAAAAACCTAAGTACCCGATCAATTTTCCAGAACACATATGTAAGGGTAAATTGCCCCTAAGTGTGTTTTTGGTAATTAATGACAATCCCTATGTACTAATATTCTCATTGAGCTTTTTATGAAGAAATTGTTCATAGGAATTGCTTGAAGTCCATGTGTTGGATTCAAGGCTTGGATGCCATGAAGATAATGATATATCTTAAGTATTGGCATCAAGATCATTGAACAAGAAGAGATGAATCCAATATGATCAAGAAGAAGAAATAAAGATGTAGTTCTTGTGTAGAACTCAAGTAATCGATGCTCTAGCTTATGTGTTAAGCCAAGGAGTTTCAAGATCTTGAGAGTTTGGCTACAAGAGAAGAATTCAAGATATGGCTCTATGTCGAGGTCATGCAATCAAATGAAGAATTCTTTATGTGGCTCAAGATATTGTGATAGAGCATGAGAAGATTCAAGGTTGACCAAGGCAAAGATCAAAGATTGGATTCTAGATTGGTCAACACATGAAGCATAAGGAATGTGCCATATGGAACCAATCGGTCTTGTGGTATGGTATGGTTTGTCAATTATGCTTTGTGAACTAACCCATTACATATGTGTGTTTGTGTTGTCTATGTGGGTTAGGTATTGTGTCATGGATGTGCATCACTAGTGAGATTTCATATAGCCCATGAAAGGATGACATCAAGTGATGATCGTCATCAAGGTTAAGAAGTGCAAGTTTCAAGATAAGGATCTTGAGAAGATCATTTGCTTGAAGCTTGTCATCCATTTGGTGATAATGGAATTTTGAAGACATGCCTTAGTGAAGCTATCCCATAGTGGTGTATGGGAGAGCATATTGGAAGTCTTCATGAAGCAACAATGATCAAGTGAAGCATTCTGACTTAATGAAAGCATGAAGCATCATCATCAAGATCAAGCGGGGTGTGCAAGGCAAAGGTTTGTCCTTTCTAGGTTTTCCATTTACCGGTCTCAAGGTGTTTGTTGGGAGACCGGGTTATAGGATAGATAGCCGCACTATCAAGAGGGGCTTTTGGTTGGGTAACTTGATCACATCGTCTTAGGGAGCTCAATCCTTTGCATACTTTGCTTCTCCCTACTTTGTTGCTTATTGGTGTTTCTCTGTGTAAGGTTCTTGAGCTTGTTGTTAGCTTTCCAACAAGTCCAAGTTCATCGAAAACAGAATCCGTATGCATCTTTTATCGCGTTTTCGAGTTTGGAGGTTTTACTGGTTCTTTCTTAAAAGAGGTTTTCACCTCTTCTTATTTGGTATTTTATCTCTTACTAATTCTTAGGTTTTATGGTCTCCATTGGATAGATATTTTTCTTAGCTTTTTAAAAAGCCCAAGTTTGCTAAAATCCGAGTCCGGATGTGAAAGTTATCGCATTTTTCGTGAGGTTATTTTCTGTCGGTTTCGAGCTCAGTTTGAACTAGAAATTCAACCGGAAATCAACCAAAAACCTTCTGGTCTAATTTCTTCTAGGCTTGGTTTAAACCAGAATTTCAACCGGGAATTCAATCGGGAATTTCCGATCCAACCGAGAATTCCAGTTTTGCCCCAAACGGCTAGTTTTCTTTGAGGGCTATAAAAGGGGTCTTCTTCCCCAAATGTTTTAGGGTTTTTGAGCACGAAATACACCTCCATTGTTGACCCTATTGAGCTTTCCTCCTCCCTCTTCCCTCCAATGATTCTTGCATCTTTTTGAGGGATTTGAGAGAGGAGATCTTGATCTACAGTCTCCACCAAATCATTCCTCCTCTAAGTGAGGGGAATCCTTTGAATCAAGATCTTGGATTCATTGGTTGACCTCCACCCTTGTTCTTCCTCTCTAACTTCTCCATAGCATTCGTTGCCTTGGTGGGATTTAAGAGAGAAGGATTGGAGTGCTTGATACGTCTCCAACGTGCTTGTTTTTACACCATTTACCCGATGTTTCATTACACTTTGTGGCACTTTTATGCATTTTCTAGAACTAACCTATTGACAAGATGCCACAGTGCTAGTTCCCTATTTTCTACTATTTTTGTGCTTCAGAAAAGCTACACAGGAAATATTCTTGGAATTGGACAAAACAAGTTCCAGAAGTCTTATTTTTCCCGGAAGCTTCCCGAAGACCGAAAAAGAGCCGAAGGGGGGCCAGAGGCCGCCCCCACACATAGGTGGTGCGGCCTAGGCCCTGGCCGCGCCACCCTGGTGTGAGGAGCCCCTGGCTGCCCCCTGACGATGCCCCTTCGCCTATAAGAAGCCTTGGGACAGAAAACCCTAGGGGAGTCGGCGAAATTTCCAGAACAGTTCCGTAGCTCCGCCGCCGCCACCGACGAATTTCAGGGGACATAAGTCTCTGTTCCGGCACCCTGCCAGGGTGGGAAAGTGCCCCCGGAGCCATCTCCATCGGTCTCCATCGCCGTCTCCGCCGTCTCCATCGACCTCACCGCCATCTCCATCAACCTTGCTGTCTCCTATGATGAGGAGGGAGTAGTTCATCCCCGGGGCTGAGGGCTCTACCGGTAGCTATGTGGTTCACCTCTCTCTCTCTCCCATGATGTGATCTTTATGTGATCGTGAGCTTTGTATCATGTTGAACAAGTAGATGTTATTATGTAGATATTATGTGTACTCTAGTGATGTTATTAAAGTAATCTATTCCTCCTGCTATGGTGTAACGGTGACAGTGCATGCATCATGGTGGTACTTGGTCTAGGCTACGATTGTGATCTTTTATGGATTATGAGAATAATTACCACTATGATAGTATTGAAGTGATCTATTCCTCCTTTCATGGTGTAATGTTGACAGTGTGTGCACCGTGTTAGTACTTGGTCTAAGTTGCAATAATATCTATCTTGAGTTGTGATTTGATTTGGATATCTCTATGAGTGGTGTTTGTCAAGTACTTAATGAACCTTGAGGAGTGCTTCGTAGCCCTACGCAATGATTAGTGTTGTTCAATAGGAGAGTAATTCAGAGTACCATAGTGAAGAGAAGTTGTTTATTTGTTCAATCATGTTATATTTGTTGGGAGTGTGTCCACTAGTGAAAGTATGATCCCTAGGCCTTGTTTCCAAGCATTGCACACCGTTTACTTGCTGTTTTATTACATGTTTGCTCACATCGATACTTATTTCATATCACAGTTACTACTTATAATCATCACTACCGCTTGTATTTCATTATCTCTTCGCCGAACTAGTGCACCTATACATCTGACAAGTGTATTGGGTGTATTGGGGACACAAGAGACTTTCTGTATCATAATTGCAGGGTTGTTTGAGAGGGATAGCTTTGACCTCTTCCTCCCTGAGTTCGATAAACCTTGGGTGATCCACTTAAGGGAAACTTGCTGCTGCTCTACAAACCTCTGCACTTGGAGGCCCAACACTGTCTACAAGAACAGAAGCATGTGTAGACATCAAGCTCTTTTCTGGCGCCGTTGCCGGGGAGGTAAGGTAAAAGGTACTCACATCTTTTGGCTACTAAGTCTTTTAGTTGCTGGTGAGTGCTCAAAGTTATTTCCTTTAGATTCTGTAATTACATCTTTTTGTTTCTTATTTTTATTTTCACTAGTTAGGCTTAATGAAAAATAAAGAGTTCTCTAGTCTTTTTCCTGAGTTTAGATATGAAGTGTTTGAAGAGAAAATTGAAAAACCTTTGGAGCTTAATTTGCATGCTAATAGTGTTGTTAGTATGAATGCTTTGAACACTGTTGTTGATAATGCTATAGAAAAGTCTAAGCTTGGGGAAGCTGGTTTTGTTAAGCATGATATTTTTAGTTCCCTAGCTTTAGTGGAGAAAGTTTGCTCTGATAATATTTTATCTCCCATATGTAATGTTCCTTCTTATGATGATATGTTTGAAGAATATGCTTTGTGAAATAGTTGCTCTCTAGCTTGTGATGATACTAAACCTCTAGTTTATGATGGCTATGATGATGAGTATAATATTTTTAGTTCACCTACTATTGAGGATAAAATTAGTTATGATTACAATATTCCTCCTATTTATGATGATTATGGTGATGAGAATAATTATTCTGTTGAATCTGCTCCTACTACTATTGTTCCTGTGGTGAGTATTAATTCTTTTATGCATGTGGCTCATGATAGGGATGCTTTATGTGATAGTTATATTATTAGTTCTATTCATGATGCTACTGAAAGTTATTATGAGAGAGGGAAAAATTGTTTGATGGATCTCAACAATATTAAGTTTCCCCTCTTTATGTTGCAAATCTTAAAGTGGCACTTGTTTTATCTATCCATGCTTGCTACTATGTGCCTCATTGATTTATTTTCTTACGAGATTCCTATGCATAGGATGTGGTTCAGATATAAATGTCTTTCACATTTGCTTTTTGATGCTCTCTATTGCTTTAAGTTCCTATATGGCGCCTTTGCCTCAAGCTCTTATATGGCGCCCACATGAGCATCTTTGCAAATTACTGCGCCTAGCTCAAAGGCGTTAAAGAAAAGCACTCTTGGGAGATAACCCATTGTTTTATTTTTAGTACTTTTATTTTATTTGAGTCTTGGAAGTTATTACTACTGTAATAACTGCTCCTTATCCTTTTTAATTCATTGTTGTGCCAAGAGAAGCCTCTAATTTGAGTGAGGTAAGATTTGGGGATATTGCTGTCCTGAAACTGTTTTCGGTGCTGCACTGTAAAAATTCATATAAATTCTCTGTATATCTTTTGGACCTGTGATTTCTTGTGCATATGCCCCAGGTTATATCCAAACTTTCATTAGTTGAACACTTTTTGATTTGAGCAACAGAAAATCCCTAAAAAATTCGACCTTTGTCAGCTGTTCTATTTTGACAGATTTCTGCCAATATTTGTGTTTGCCACTTTATCGCTTTCTTTTGAGTTCTTTTGATCACGGAACTTTTGGGGAAGTTGCTACAGTAGTATATGCTATATATGTGGTGGTTTTGGGTTGAAACCTGAAGCAAAAATAGGTTGATTATATGTTATGCTTACACTAATGTTGCTAATAGATTTGTGTTTAATTTTATACGAAGGAAGTTTTCAAGTGTAGGGATTGGAGAATGATGAGATAAGTTGAAGAATGGACAAAAGCTCAAGCTTGGGGATGCCCATGCATCACCCCAAGAAATATCCAAGAATTACAAGCGTCAAAGCTTGGGGATGCCCCCGAGGCACCCCTTCTTCATCGGCAAAAATCAGGTCACCTTTCAAGACACTATATTTTTATTGCTTCATGCACTATGCGTTTTTCTTGGAGCGTCAGTTGTTTTAGTTTTCATTATTAGTTTAGTTTTGTTTGCTGTAATAAATGGTTTGATCACATCATGTGTTTTGGAGGGAGATGAAATCCGTTTTTTATTTGCCAAGAACACTCCGTTTTTCACTCTTATCGTTTCAACGAGTGTTCTCTTTTTCTGCTACTGCTTTTGGTTTTCAATTTTTTGCCTTGATTTGCATTCAGATCTTCTTATATTTATTTATCAAGGTGTATTTTTGCCTCTGGACCATGTTGGTTTTCCTCAAAAGAGTTGGATTAAAAAAGTTTGAATGGTGTTGGAAAAGAGAAAAAGCTTTATGCAAAAAAGTGGTACAAGAAGGAGCTTGTGTAGACTGCGGCTTAGGCTTTTGTATGTCATGTTTGATGTCATTTTGATAGTATGATTAGTGGTTTTGCTGTAGCATGACTTGCTTCAAATAACTAAGATTGCTTAATGAGCCTTTGAAAAAATCATGCGTTGTTTTTATTATATGGAAGCATTTATTTGGTTTTCTCCTTTTATGCTTTATTTGGGTTGACTTGCCACATGCTTACACCATGTTGACTACAAAAATAAGTCGCCTATAGCCTCTATGATCATTTAGTTTTTGACTTTTGATGCCATCTTATGCTTCTCTTAATGTTCCTTTATCGCTATGCATGATTATGGCCGTTATTGCTCTCTTAGTTGGTTGCTCCCAGTCTTTTGCTAGCCCTCATTTTGTACCGAGTATGAGCTCTACTCATGCATCCAACTCCCAAAAACTAAGTTTGCCATTGTGTCCACTATAAACTCCTATGCATGGTATTTGTAAGCCATTCCAAAGTAAATTTTCATGTGCTACCTTTCAAAAACTTTCAACTACTTCTCGTTTTGTGCCACTGTTTTTAGCTCATGAGGACGTAGTGGTCGGATTTGCTATCTTCCATATTGCTTATTCCAAAAAGAAAAAAAAGAGAAAAAAAGAAAGAAAAAAGGCACTTCTCCATGGAATGTGAATATTGGTGGGCACCCGATGGAATCGGTTAGCCATGGTTTGTGAAAGGAAAAAAGGTGGGGAGGAGTGCCAAGCTTTATAAAAGAGCACAAAAGTGCCAATCTCTCTCTCAAAAACTTGCTTCATTTTTGTATGGAAGATAGTAAGAACCCCATTGCCAGTCATTGACAAAGACAACCACCTCTCAAAACCAATTTTTATCTCTCTGTTTTATAAATGAAAAGCTCTAGCACATGTTTAATCACTGCTTCCCTCTGCGAAGGGCCTTTCTTTTACTTTTATGTTGAGTCACCACCTTCTACCTTTATGCACCGTCTAAGAGAGCATAGTTGTCATTCTGAGTATAATGTGCATTGTCCCAAAGTTTTCATTGATTGATTCATATTGTTGGTTTCACTTGTTCTTAAATTATTTGTATCTAGTCGCCCTCTTAAACTTGAAGGTGTCCTATGCATTTATGTTTTGCTCTCCATGAAGGACAAGCTAAAAACCATCTGTATGTTTTTCCATATGATTTGAACACACGTTTGACTTTTATTGTTTCATTATTCATGATCTTTTGTTTGTATTTCTTTTCATATTATAACATGGTTGCTAAGTTCTTATTGTCAAAGATTATATCTTTCATGCCTATGTTTTAAGTTCTTATGATCCCAGCTCACAATGCTTACATATATGATCAAGATTGTGTAGGTGCATGTTACCTCAAAAATTATTTCTTTTGTTATCACTTACCTACTCGAGGACGAGCAGGAGTTAAGCTTGGGGATGCTGATACGTCTCCAACGTATTAATGCTCCATGCTTGTTTTTACACCATTTACCCGATGTTTCATTACACTTCGTGGCACTTTTATGCATTTTCCGGAACTAACCTATTGACAAGATGCCACAGTGCCAGTTCCCTGTTTTCTACTGTTTTTGTGTTTCAGAAAAGCTACACAGGAAATATTCTCAGAATTGGACAAAACAAGTTCCAGAAGTCTTATTTTCCCCGGAAGCTTCCCGAAGACCGAAAGAGAGCCGGAGGGGGGCCAGAGGCCGCCCTCACACATAGGTGGCACGGCCTAGGCCCTGGCCACGCCACCCTGGTGTGAGGAGCCCCCGGCTGCCCCCTGACGATGCCCCTTCGCCTATAAGAAGCCTTGGGATGGAAAACCCTAGGGGAGTCGGCAAAATTTCTAGAACAGTTCCGTATCTCCGCCGCCACCACCAATGAATTTCGGGGGACTGAAGTCTCTGTTCCGGCACCCTGCCGGGATAGGGAAGTGCCCCCGAAGCCATCTCCATCGATCTCCATCGCCGTCTCCACCGTCTCCATCGACCTCACCGCCATCTCCATCAACCTTGCTGTCTCCTATGATGAGGAGGGAGTAGTTCATCCCCGGGGCTGAGGGCTCTACCGGTAGCTATGTGGTTCACCTCTCTCTCCCATGATGTGATCTTTATGTGATCGTGAGCTTTGTATCATGTTGAACAACTAGATGTTATTATGCAGATATTATGTGTACTCTAGTGATGTTATTAAAGTAATCTATTCCTCCTGCCATGGTGTAACGGTGACAGTGCTGAAGGGTTTCGCAGCATAGTAAATCAAAAAATTTCCTACGGATGCGAACAAGAAAGCCAAGATCTAATCTAGGAGATGTAATCAACGAGAGAGGTAGATGAGATCTTCATACCCTTGAAGATTCGCACAGCGGAAACGTTCAATAGAACGTGGTTGACGTAGTCGTACTTGCCGTCTCCTCCTCGTGATCCGATCCGATCCTACGCCGCAAGTGGCGGCGCCTCCGAGAGTTGCACACGTGCGGTGCAGCGACGTCTCCTCCTTCCTTGGTCCAGCAAGTATGGTGGAGAGATAGATTGGATCAGCAGCACGACGGCGTGGTGCTTATGGTGGAGAGTTTCTGCGGCAGGGCTTCGCCTACACGCAGTCGCGAGAGAGAGAGAGGGAGGGCAGCAGTTGGCGGCTAGGGTTTGGGTTAAGGGGTAGAGAGGGCTGCGCCCTTGCCCCCTATATATAGAGGGGTGGCCGGCCAGCTTGGCCTCTCCCTAAACCCTAGGGCGCCGACTTGGAGTAGGAAGAGTGGGGGGCAAGTTTCCCCCCCTTCCTTTTTTGAAGACTCCCTTAGGGTTTCCCCTTGGGCTGGCCGGCTGGGCCTTAGGGGCCTTGTGCGCCTGGCCCAGGGCGGCCAGGGCACTTCCCCTTAGGCCCACGCAGGCCTTCGTCAAGTGGGCCCACGTTGGTCCCACTCCGGAACCTTCTAGAACCTTCCGGTACAATACCGATAAACTCCGAAACCTTTCCGGAATCCAAAAACTGCTTTCCTTTATATGAATCTTATTCTCCGGACCATTCCGGAACCTCTCGTGATGTCCTGGATCTCATCCGAGACTCCAAACTAAAACTCATAAACCAATTATCCATTCTATCCTAGCATCGATACACGTTAAGTGTGTGACCCTACGGGTTCGAGAATATGTAGACATGATCTTCTATCAATAATCAACAGTGGGATCTGGAAACCCATATTGACTCCCACATATTCATCGATGATCATATCGAATGAACCACGATGTCAGGATTCAATTAATCCCGTATATGTATTCCCTTCGTCACACGATATTTTACTCGCCCGAGATTTGATCGTCGGTATCGCCATACCTAGTTCAATCTCGTTTACAGCAAGTACTTTACTCGTTCCGTAATCCGATATCACTTTGTGATTAACTCCTTAACCACATGCTTGCAAGTGGTGTTGATATCGATTACCGAGTGGGCCCGAAGTATATCTCTCCGACTTGGGAGGAACAAATTCCATCTCGATACATACAACCCAACAAGTACTTTCCGATCACCTGAGAGACACCTTTATTATCACCCTCACATAGGATGACGTTTGATGACTTCAAAGCTTTCTTCTGATACTAGGGAGTTGTATTATCTCATGGTCTAAGGAATACAATACATGACATAGAAAAAGCTTCGCAAAGATGAACACGATGACACGATCTAATTGCTCTGCTTTATTTGGGTCTGTCCATCATATCATTCTCCTAATGATATGATCTCATTATTAATTGACAACTCATGTCTATGGTTAGGAAACCTTAACCATCATTAATTAATGAGCTAGTCCATAGAGGCGTACTAGGGACACGGTGTTGTTCATAAACCACACAAGTATTAATGTTTCCGCTTAATACAATTATAGCATGGAGTATAAACATTATCATGAACAAGAAATATGATAATAACAATATTATTATTGCCTCTAGGGCATATTTCCTTCAAGTGCATGCATCATGGTGGTACTTGGTCTAGGCTACGATTGTGATCTTTTATGGATTATGAGAATAATTATCACTATGATAGTATTGAAGTGATCTATTCCTCCTTTCATGGTGTAATGTTGACAGTGTGTGCACTGCTACTCGTGTGATGGCGCCAGAAAAGACTGTGGCGTTTAGTTGACGTGGGAGCAGTATGTCCTTGTGCGTGGTGATGACCAGCCCGTTGGGAACCCCAAGAGGAAGGTATGATGAGTGTAGCGGCTAGTTTTCCCTCAGTTAAGAAACCAAGGTTTATCGATCAGGAGAAGAGAGACGATGACGACTGAAGGTGTTTGTGGAACCTGCACACACACAAACAAATACTTTGTTCCCAACTTGCGATGAGGTTGTCAATCTCACCGGTTTGCTTGAAACAAAGGTTATGAGTGTATCGAGTGGAAAACAGTAGTAATATGCTAGTAAAGTAAACAGTGCGGGAAAAGTAAACAGGTGATTGCAATATGATTAAAATAGGACCGGGGTCCACAGTTCACTAGTAGTGTCTCTCCATAGATAAATAACATGCTGGGTAAACAAATTACAGTTGGGCAATTGATAGAATAAAGATAACGTGATATGTTAAGAAGATCACTATGAGATTCACTCTGGGCATTACAACAAAATACATAGACCGCCATCCAACTGCATCAATGACCAATAATCCACCCCCGGGGATATCATCCGAACACCCTAGAAGTATTAAGTTGCGAACAACAGATAATTGCATTAAGCAAAGTGTGTAATGTAAACAAAGCATATGCCCTTGAGCATATGAATGTTGTTTTCTCCCTAGTAGCAACAGCACATCTACCACCTTAGAGGTTTCTGTCACTCCCCCAGGTGAAATAGAGACATGAACCCACTATCGAGCATAAATACCCCCTCTTGGAGTCACTAGCAACTACTCGGCCAAGATAGCTACTAACAACGGAGAGCATGCAAGATCATAAACAACTTAGAGATAACAAAAGATATAATTCAGTACAGCAACTTAATCATAAACACCAATATTCATCGGATCCCAACAAACCAACATCATAGTATTACATAACGGTGATCTCAATCATGTAGGGCAGCTCATGAGATCTAAACATGAAGCACATGGTGGAGAAGACAACCATCTAGCTACTGCTATGGACCCATAGTCCAAGGTAGACTACTCACTCATCGCTCCGGAGGCAAGCATGGCGATGAAGAAGACCTCCGGTGGTGATTCCCCTCTCCGGCAGGGTGCCGGGAAGAGCTTCTGGACCCTCCCGATCTTCGGGTCGACGGCGGCGGCGGATCGCGATGTATTCTGGAAAACTAATCGGGCCCTTAGGTTTTTCTCGTCAGGGGGTATATGTAGGCGAAGGGGGGCTGTCAGAGGTGGAGCCATGCGGCCTCACAAGGGGGTGGCGCGGCCAGGGGCCAGGCCGCGCCGCCCCTGTGTGTGGGGGCCACGTGGCCCCCCTCTGTCAGGTCTTCGGATGTTTGGGAGCTCCCCGGTGAAATATGACTTCAGGAACTTGTTTCGTCCAATTCCGAGAATATTTCCTGTGTATCACTTCTGAAACACAAAAACAGCAGAAAACAGGAAACTGGCACTATGGCACTTCGTTAATAGGTTAGTTCCGGAAAATGTATAAAAATGCCACTAAGTGTAACGAAACAATAGGCAAATGGTGTAAAACAAGGCATGGAGCATCAAAAATTATAGATACGTTTGAGACGTATCAAGCATCCCCAAGCTTAACTCCTGCTCGTCCTCGAGTAGGTAAGTGATAACAAAAGAATAATTTTTGAGGTGACATGCACCTACACAATCTTGATCATATATGTAAGCATTGATGAGCTGGGATCAATAGAACTTAAAACATGGGCATGAAAGATATAATCATGACAATAAGAACTTAGCAACCATGTTGTAAACATGCAAATGAATACAAACAAAAGATCATGATAATGAAACAATGAAAGTCAAACGTGTGTTCTAATCATAAGGAAAAACATACAAATGGTTTTCAGCTTGTCCTTCAAAGAGAGCAAAACATAAATGCATAGGACACCTCAAAGTTTAAGAGGGCGACTAGATACAAATAATTTAAGAACAAGTGAAACCAACAATATGAGTCAATCAATGAACCTTGGGACAATGCATATCACACTAAGAATGACAACTATGCTCTCTTAATGGTGCATAAAGAAAGAAGGTGGTGACTCAACATAAAAGTAAAAGAAAGGCCCTTCGCAGAGGGAAGCAGTGATTTAAACATGTGCTAGAGCTTTTCATTTGTAAAACAGAGATAAAACTTGATTTTGAGAGGTGGTTGTCTTTGTCAACGACTGGCAATGGGGTTCTTACTATCTTCCATACAAAAATAAAGCAAGTTTTTGAGAGAGAGATTGGCACTTCGTGCTCTTTTTATAAAACTTGGCACTCCTCCCCACCTTTTCCTTTCGCATACCATGGCTAACCGATTCCATCGGGTGCCCACCAACATTCACATTCATTGGAGGAGTGCCTTTTTTTCTTTTTTTTCCTTTTTTTTCTTTTTGGAATAAACAATATGGAAGATAGCAAATCCGACCACTACGTCCCCATGAGCTGAAAACAGTGTCACAAAACGAGAAGTATTTTGAAGGTTTTTGAAAGGTAGCACAAGAAAATTTTACTTTGGAATGGCTTACAAATACCATGCATAGGAATTTATAGTGGACACAATGGAAAACTTGGCTTTTAGAAGTTGGATGCACGAGTAGAGCTCATACTCAGTACAAGGTGAGGGCTAGCAAAAGACTGGGAGCGACCAACTAAGAGAGCAGTAATGGCCATAATCATGCAAAGCGACAAAGCGACATTAAAAGAAGCATACGATGGCATCAAAAGTCAAAAACTAAATGATCATGAAGGCTATTGGCGACTTTGTAATAGTCTAACATGTGTGAGCATGCGCCAAGTCAACCCAAATAAAGCATCAAGGAGAAAACCAAAATAATGCTTCCATACAATAAAAACAACGCATGATTTTTTCAAAGGCTCATTAAGCAATCTCAGTTATTTGAGACAAGTCATGATACAGCAAAACCACTAAGCATACTATCAAAAAGACATCAAGCATGACATGAAAAAGCCTAAGCCGCAGTCTACACAAGCTCCTTCTTGTACCACTATTTTGCACAAAGCTTTTTCTCTTTTCCAACACCATTTGAAATTTTTATAACAACCTCTTTTGATGAAAACCAATAAAGTTCAGAGGCAAAAATACACCTTGATGAAAAGATATGACAAGATCTGAATGCATATCAAGGTGAAAACGAAAACCAAAAGCAGTAGCAGAAAAACTAGAATGCTCGATTAATAAGAGTGAAAACTAGAGCATTCTTTGCAAATGAAAACGAGTACATCTCCTCCAAAGGAAATTTGTTGGGGTCCAACCATTTATTGCAGCAAACAAACAAACTAAACAAACTAAGAAAACTAAAACAACTGACGCTCCAAGAAAAACACATAGTGCATGAAGCAATAAAAATATAGTGTTTTGAAAGGTGACCTGATTTTTGCCGATGAAGAAGGGGTGCCTCGGGGGCATCCCCAAGCTTTGACGCTTGTACTTCTTGGATATTTCTTGGGGTGATGCATGGGCATCCCCAAGCTTGAGCTTTTGTCCATTCTTCAACTCATCTCATCATTCTCCAATCCCTACACTTGAAAACTTCCTTCATACAAAACTAAACACAATTCTATTAGCAACATTAGTGTAAGCATAAAATATATTCAACCTCTTTTAGCTTCAGATTTCAACCCAAAACCACCACATATAAAGTATATACTACTGTAGCAACTTCCACAAGAATTCCATGATAAAAAAGAACTCAAAAGAAAGCGATAAAGTGGCAAAAACAAATATTGGCAGAAATCTGTCAAAACTGGACAGCTGATAATGGACGAATTTTTGAGGGATTTTCTGTTGCTCAAATCAAAAAGTGTTCAACTAAGAAAAGTTTGGATATAACCTGGGGCATATGCACAAGAAATCGCAGGTCCAAAAGATAAACAGAGAATTTTCACGAATTTTTACGGTGCAGCACCGAAAACAGTTTCAGGACAGCAATAACCCCAAATCTTTACCTCACTCAAATAGAGGCTTCTCTTGGCACAAAAACGAAATAAACAAGATAAGGAGCGGTCATTACAGTAGTAATGACTTCCAAGACTCAAATAAAAGAAAAAGTACTGAAAAGTAAACAATGGGTTATCTCCCAAGAGTGCTTTTCTTTAACGCCTTTGAGCTAGGCGCAGAAAATTGCGAATCAAGTAATATCAAGTGAAGCATTAAGATCAATAGCAGAGATCTTTTCAACAATGAAGGAAAATGTGTTCAACTGAGTTTTTGAAACTCCTTTACGATCACGCTTTGGCACACTACTTTCATCGAAAAGATTTTCAGGGCAAATCCAACTAGAATTCTTTTCCCAAGCATCATGAATTCCTATAAGTTCATAAGGTATTGGTGTTTTAAAATCATCAGGCGTACCAACAACCTTAACAGGCGAGCCAAGCTTATTAAACTTCTTAAAAACCTTCCTAGCTTCAATTGCAACATCTCTGAATTCTGTGCGCAAGGTTTCTAAGATGAAAGCTTTCTTTTTGGGATCCTCAATTTCATGAAGCTTAAGGAACATGTATTGCATAGAAGAATTAAGACTAGCAAACCTAGCTTCTAACATGTGAACTAAATGAGCAGAAGCAACTTCATAACTTGGAGCTAACTCAACCAAAGACTTTTCCTCAACTTCCTTATGCATACTAATATGATTAAAGAACTCCTCGATGTTACTTTTGCCAATAATCGACCCACTCCCTACAGAGAGGTCCTCCAGAACGAACTTAGGAAACGACATGATAAACTAAAGTAAAGAAATAACAACTACCAAGGATTCTAATTTTTTTGGGTTTTTGATATAAAAAACAATGCAGGTAAAATAAAGTAAAGTAAAGCAAAACAAATAACAAAGTAAAGAATGTGTGTGCGAAGAACTCCCCTCGCAGAAGTCTTCTCTATTCCCCGGCAACGGCGCCAGAAAAGAAGCTGCTACTCGTGTGATGGCGCCAGAAAAGACTGTGGCGTTTAGTTGACGTGGGAGCAGTATGTCCTTGTGCGTGGTGATGACCAGCCCGTTGGGAACCCCAAGAGGAAGGTATGATGAGTGTAGCGGCTAGTTTTCCCTCAGTTAAGAAACCAAGGTTTATCGATCAGGAGAAGAGAGACGATGACGACTGAAGGTGTTTGTGGAACCTGCACACACACAAACAAATACTTTGTTCCCAACTTGCGATGAGGTTGTCAATCTCACCGGTTTGCTTGAAACAAAGGTTATGCGTGTATCGAGTGGAAAACAGTAGTAATATGCTAGTAAAGTAAACAGTGTGGGAAAAGTAAACAGGTGATTGCAATATGATTAAAATAGGACCGGGGTCCACAGTTCACTAGTGGTGTCTCTCCATAGATAAATAACATGCTGGGTAAACAAATTACAGTTGGGCAATTGATAGAATAAAGATAACGTGATATGTCAAGAAGATCACTATGAGATTCACTCTGGGCATTACAACAAAATACATAGACCGCCATCCAACTGCATCTATGACCAATAATCCACCCCCGGGGATATCATCCGAACACCCTAGAAGTATTAAGTTGCGAACAACAGATAATTGCATTAAGCAAAGTGTGTAATGTAAACAAAGCATATGCCCTTGAGCATATGAATGTTGTTTTCTCCCTAGTAGCAACAGCACATCTACCACCTTAGAGGTTTCTATCACTCCCCCAGGTGAAATAGAGACATGAACCCACTATCGAGCATAAATACCCCCTCTTGGAGTCACTAGCAACTACTCGGCCAAGATAGCTACTAACAACGGAGAGCATGCAAGATCATAAACAACATAGAGATAACAAAAGATATAATTCAGTACAGCAACTTAATCATAAACACCAATATTCATCGGATCCCAACAAACCAACATCATAGTATTACATAACGGTGATCTCAATCATGTAGGGCAGCTCATGAGATCTAAACATGAAGCACATGGTGGAGAAGACAACCATCTAGCTACTGCTATGGACCCATAGTCCAAGGTAGACTACTCACTCATCGCTCCGGAGGCAAGCATGGCGATGAAGAAGACCTCCGGTGGCGATTCCCCTCTCCGGCAGGGTGCCGGGAAGAGCTTCTGGACCCTCCCAATCTTCGGGTCGACGGCGGCGGCAGATCGCGATGTATTCTGGAAAACTGATCGGGCCCTTAGGTTTTTCTCGTCAGGGGGTATATGTAGGCGAAGGGGGGCTATCAGAGGTGGAGCCACGCGGCCTCACAAGAGGGTGGCGCGGCCAGGGGCCAGGCCGCGCCGCCCCTGTGTGTGGGGGCCACGTGGCGCCCCTCTGTCAGGTCTTCGGATGTTTGGGAGCTCCCCGGTGAAATATGACTTCAGGAACTTGTTTCGTCCAATTCCGAGAATATTTCCTGTGTATCACTTCTGAAACACAAAAACAGCAGAAAACAGGAAACTGGCACTGTGGCACTTCGTTAATAGGTTAGTTCCGAAAAATGTATAAAAATGCCACTAAGTGTAACGAAACAATAGGCAAATGGTGTAAAACAAGGCATGGAGCATCAAAAATTATAGATACGTTTGAGACGTATCATGCACCATGTTAGTACTTGGTCTAAGTTGCAATAATATCTATCTTGAGTTGTGATTTGATTTGGATATCTCTATGAGTGGTGTTTGTCAAGTACTTGATGAACTTTGAGGAGTGCTTCGTACCCCTACGCAATGATTAGTGTTGTTCAATAGGAGAGTAATTCAGAGTACCATAGTGAAGAGAAGTTGTTTATTTGTTCAATCATGTTATATTTGTTGGGAGTGTGTCCACTAGTGAAAGTATGATCCCTATGCCTTGTTTCCAAGCATTGCACACCGTTTACTTGCTGTTTTGTTACATGTTTGCTCACAGCGATACTTATTTCATATCACAGTTACTACTTATAATCATCACTACCGCTTGTATTTCACTATCTCTTCACCGAACTAGTGCACCTATACATCTGACAAGTGTATTGGGTGTGTTGGGGACACAAGAGACTTTCTGTATTGTAATTGCAGGGTTGTTTGAGAGGGATAGCTTTGACCTCTTCCTCCCTGAGTTCGATAAACCTTGGGTGATCCACTTAAGGGAAACTTGCTGCTGCTCTACAAACCTCTGCACTTGGAGGCCCAACACTGTCTACAAGAACAGAAGCGTGTGTAGACATCAGCGCTTCCTCTTGTGTTATTGCTTTGCATCCTTGCATAGTCTTGAGCTCTCTATTACGATTTGTTCGAGTGAGAGACCGTGAGCTTGTTACTCTTGGAGGGTGACCTCCTAGTTGGCTTGGCGGTTGGTGCCTCGGTGACCTCTTCGTGGAAGATTGTGAAGAGGCTCAGGCTTCCCCTTTGTGGGAGTTGTGAAGTGGTTGTGGAGCTTGCCATCTCCGGAGTGGAGGAAAAGCTAACCATAAGAAGGGGTCCCTAGCTTCGTGGGGGACTCGGAGAAGAAGGCGAGCCTTCGTGGCGTTCGGGGGCCTTCATGGTTACCTGCATCTCTCTAACGGTGATTAGCTTACTTTATGTAAGTGAACATCGGGATACATCTTCGTCTCCGCGTGCCTCGGTTATCTCTATACCCGAGTTTATTTCCTTGTGATAGCCATCGTGCTTGAAGTACTTATATCTTGTTTATCACTCGTGAATTATATCTTGTACTATCTTGCTTATCTCTAGTTGTTGTTGGTGCACCTAGTTGAGCCTAGCATATTTAGGTTTTGTGCTTGAAGAAAATAAACATTAGTTTAATTCCGCATTCCTTCAAGCCAATTCCATAATTGTTTTAAAACGCCTATTCACCCCCTCTAGGCGATATCTCATCCTTTCAATTGGTATCAGAGCAAGGTCTCTCCTTGTTTAGGCTTCACCATCTTGAGAGTAAAGATGTCGGCTAGTTATTTAGTGCACAATGACATAATTATTTTTGATGGCACAAATTATAACTTATGGAGAAATCGCATGCTTTGCAATCTTTGGACTTTGTGTCCAAATATAGAGCGATTTCTAGATGTAGGTTTTTCTCCTCCGATGGATCCTCAAAATCTATCTTTAGAGGATGAGAAAAATTTACATCTTGAAGCTCAAGTATCTAATGAAATTTTATTGTCTGTGAGCTCCATAGTTTATGTTTGCTTGATGGGTTCAAAGTGCAAGACGTCTCATGAGATATGGACCAAGCTAGAAGATTCATTTGGTGGGTCCATTTCTCTTGAAGTTGAAAGTGAACCCAAGGAGCTCTCTTCATCTTCACATCATGAAGAGCTCCAAGTTGCTTCCACATCCGGTCATGATGAGTGTTCAAGTTCTTCCACTTTACCAACATGTGACTTGTCACAAGGTAATGATATGGTGAGTGAAGAAATCATATATGATGATCGTAGTCTTGCTGTTTGCACCAATGATTCTATTTCTATAAATCCTAAGGGTGTAGAGAGTTTGGACTTAAACACTTCTTGCAAGAAATTCTTTACTCATTCTTGTGTTAAAGGTCCTTGCATATCTCCTAGAATTTGCTTGATTAAATTTTGTGATGATATGCTTGTTTCTAGTTGTGACCATACTCAAAATGATTCTATTTCCTCTAGTTGTTGTTTGACTAACCATGTAGAGGAAATTAAAGAAAAATTGGGTCACATAATTAAAGAAGAAATTAATAGAAGAACCAAGAAGGTTGCTATCAAGAGGAGGCAATGCTATGAATGTCACGAGTATGGACATCTCACAAGAGCTTGTCCTACACTCGACAATGAAGAATGTGCTTCTATTGATGGTCCCTCATCATCTCCCCAAGTTCACATGTGCCTTATGGCAAGCGGGTCAAAGGTAACTCCTACTTTGTATCTCAACACATCTCATAATGATGAGAGTGATGATGATGTTGATGATGATAATGAAGCTTTCTTGTATGAGATGGGAATTGTGTATGCATCTCTTCATGGTAATAATGATGCTCGTGCTAAAGTTGAACACTTAATGGAAACCTTGTTTGAACACAAGGAAACCATTAAGGAATTGAACTCCCTCGTTAATAAGGGGAAATGGAGATTCAATCTCCTCAAGCAAGAGCTATCCGAAGAGAAGCATACTAATTCCTCCCTATCTCAATCTATTAAATCTTAGGGATTTCTATTTTCGTGCCCCTGGTTCGTTAGTTGTACTCAGTTTTCCCTAGCTGCTTAACTTTTCCTCAGTTATCCCCTCGCTCTAGTTTGAAACCCCTCGCAGACGCTCGGAGGGGAGGGTTGCAGTCTGGTCAGAGGCCTTAGACCGTTACCGGTGACGGCTAGGGAGCCACGGTGGTTGTGAATGGACTGTTGCTTTTGAATTGTGTTGACTGTTGACCCAATGAGACACGTCGGACTGGCGGTCTGTCACTCACCCAAAGCTTTCCCCTCCGCCCGAGACTGGAAGAGCTCACACACCGCCCCTCCGCCGCCACGCCGTCCTGCCCTCCTACCTTATGGCGTCGTCCGCCACTGAGCCGCCCCTGCCCCCACCACCACCCCCGGGAGGCGGAGAGGGCTCCGCCTCCACTAGATCTAGATCTACCCCTATGGTGGTAGAGTTTGTACATCTGTCTAATGTGCCGATTATGCCCCTCAACAGTGGAGAAGATTGGGAATCGGAGGGATCTAATGCATGGATTCCCTCTGGGTAAGCATCGTCTGCCTATGTGAATTAAGAGTACGTAGTTTTTGAGCGCGAATCGTTGTTGCTCAACTAACTGCGTTGCTTTTCGAATAGGATTGATCCAGCACTGGCTTATCAGCTGGTGGTTAGGCTGGATACTAGTTTTTGCGTGATTCTGAACGCAGTGTGAGTGGATTTTACATCCCAGCGGTGGTTGCAACTACCATCTCGTTGAGGGATTTAAAAGATAACATCTGCGCTTGGTACCCCTGGGGCGCTGGCGATTCAGTTGATTTCCAATATTTCAACAGCACGGAGGGAAGATTTGTTCCACTAATTTCTAATGACGATCTGGGAATTCTTTTTTGCTTTAAATGATTCTTGCCATGTCGGTAAAATTCGAATCCATGTGGACAGGGTCCAGGCATCATCTGGTGTTGGGGCATCATCAAGTGGTCAGGCATCATGTCTCTCTAGTGTTGCTGCCTCTGCTAATCATGTGCGCCGCTCCGCTCCTTGTAGGTCCACAGCAGCACCATCTGTCCCCAGTGCTAGTGGTAGCCAGATTGTTCCTGCGGTCGATGTGGAGGACAATGCAGAGATTGAGGATCCGTCTCCTCAAGATGATGAGGATGAGTTGATGTTTCCTGAATTGGTAGATCGATGCAGTAAGCAGGCAATGGAGGATCAATACATGGAAGATATTGCACAAGGTGCCAGATTTGATGACACTAATGATGAAGAGAAGGATGAGAACAATGACAACCTTGTTTTAGCCGATTACGAAGATGATGACTTGCCAATAATTGAGTGGAACAGGGAGGATCCTCAGCTTGTAGAAGGCACCGTATTTCAAACGATGATGGACTGCCGTAATGCAATTACTACATATTGTATTCTCACCAAGAATAATTATGAGGTTATTAAAAGTGAGCCAGGTAGGTTCATAGTTAAGTGCCCATACAAGAGGTGTAGGTGGAGGCTGCATGCATCCACAATGCTCAGAAGCACCGTGGTTTAGGTACTACGCCAACCAGTTGTGTATTTTAGATCACGGTGTAAAATTTATTAACTATTATTGACATCCCTTATAATTATGTTTTAGATAAAGAAGAACTCGATCGACCATACTTGTCCACCTCGAGCGGGAGCGCCAGAGGAGAAATCAAAGCTAGCGAAGACTAGGTGGTTGGCAGATGCAATCATAGATTGGCTGAGAGAAACTCCAACACTTGGTCCAACAGCACTCATAAAATTGATATCTGATAAGTTTACTATAAACATACCTTACATGAGGATGTTCTATGCAAAGGAAATGGCTCTTGACAGGATAAATGGTCCATGGAATGAAAGCTTTCAGTTGCTTTACACTTTCAAAGCTGAAGTGGAGATGGCTAGTCCAGGCAGTGTTGTAGCGATAGACAAGCATACAGTTCCCTATAAATTGAAAAGCGGGAGGATGATGCAGAAGGAATGTTTTAGAAGGGCTTTTGTTTGTTTCAAAGCTTGTTGGAAAGGCTTTTTGGACGGTTGCAGGGCTTATTTGGCCGTGGATGCAATAGCTCTTCATGGCAGTTTAAAGGACAACTAGTTGCTGCTACTGCAATTGATGGACACAATTGGATGTTCCCTGTTGCTTATGGAGTTTTGGAGATTGAGTCAGAGGAAAGTTGGACTTGGTTTCTGCAGAATTTGCGCGACCTGATAGGTCATCCACCAGGACTTACTATCCACATAGACGCTTGCAAAGGTTTGGAGAGTGCAGTAGAAGCAATATTCCCTGGAGTGGAGCATAGGGAATGTATGCGACACTTGGTATAGAATTTTACAAAGAAATTCAAGGGTAAAGTTTATACTGACAACCTATGGCTAGCTGCATACACATGCAGCATTAGGAAGCATCTGTTTCATTTGAAAGTGTTGTATAAACAAAAAACTGGGGTGAAGGAGTACTTGGATGAACATCATGGTAGGGTGCGGTCAAGAAGCCAATTCAATGAAATTTGCAAGGTAGACTATGTAACAAGTAACCTTGCGGAGAGCTTCAATGCAAAGGTCAAGTCATTGAAAGGGCTTATGCTGTGGCAAATATTTGATAAGATTAGGCAGATGATCATGATAAAAATCGATCTGCGTCAAAGAATTGCAGCCACAAAATATGTTGGCCATCTCATGCTCCCATCTTTGATTAAGTATTTGCATGCCAGGGCAAAATAATTGAAGATAAAATGCATCAGAAAAGGAATGGAGGCTGAGATAACCTACACTGATAGTAAAAATAGGCAGTGGAGGTATCCAGTGAGTTTGGTTGATAGGACATGCCATTGTAGGCGATGGCAGATCCGTGGGATACCCTGCATACACGCATTGTTTTTCATGAGTGTTATAGCGGGTGCAGAAGGTGAAGTTGATCAGTATGTGTCAGAGTATTTTTTTGTTGCCAAATTTAGGGCTGCATATGCTATGAATGTTCCTACCTTGTTGGGAAAAGACCAATGGATAAAAGTCGATCCAGGCTTCAAACCGTACTCTCCAGTTTTGACTAGACCGGCAGGTAGGCCGAGGAAGAATAGGATCAGAGCTATTGCAGAGGGTGGTCCACTGATTTGACAACATAAGTGCAAATGTTGTGGAATCCCTGGACACATTGCTAGGCTTTGTAAAAATCCAGTTGACCTAGCTTTTGGAATGGAAGATCAGGCGGGAGCAGCAAATGCAGAGGAGAATGAAGCAGCAATTCAACATGAGGAGATTGAAGCAATGGATCATGAGGAGATTGAAGCAATGGATCATGAGCTGCTTGAACCGATGGATCTAGAGCAGATTGAACCGATGGATCAAGAGCTGCTTGAACCGATGGATCAAGAGCTGCTTGAACTGATGGATCGAGAGCAGAGGGAACAGATGGATTGAGAGCTGCTTGAACCGATGGATCGAGAGTAGAGGGAATAGATGGATCGAGAGGCCTTTGAAGCAATGGATCGAGAGCTGCTTGAAGCATTTGAAGAAAATGCATTAGAAGAAAGAGCACAAGCTTCGTATGATATGGTTGTCTCGGTCTTGGCACAACCCGAAGAGAAGAAGAAGAAGAAGAACAAGAAAGATGGCAAAAGGAAGGTAGACACCGGTAATATCCCTGGTAGGGTTACCCGAAGTAAGGTGGTGGACCCAGCAAGTCACACTAGGAGCAAGAGAAAGATTTTATTTTGAACAATTAATTTGAATATGTATGAACAATTTGTATTGGGGATCCCTTTGTATTGAATTCGAACTAGTGTGACGTTCCCAAGTTTGTATGTTGAATAATCACAATAATGTATGTGTTATTTGCTTGAATAAGTTCCTAGTCCATGAGCTACTAGCTATAGTTCATCGCTTGAGGTTTCCTCACTTTTCCCCCTCTTAGTGACTAAACTCAAAAAATATAGTTTTGGGTTTATTTTAATTGATAATAATTCAAAACATGGTGGAACCTTCCCATGGAGTCTTGTTATGTTACCTACAACCTAGAGAAATAATAATGGAAAAGGAAATATAGAGATATGAAGTTTTCCTTTCCCAAAACCACTTCCTAGTCCATGAGCTACTAGCTATGAAGATGCAGGGCTTTCTACTCAACACACCTCCCAAATGCCCACAATGCTTACAAACTTTGTCCAAATGAGTCCAAATTTGTCACACTTGTGTATCTTTGAATTGCAAACAATATCACGTCGGCCAAAATGTACTATATTGTTCAAATAACACAATCTAATAATTTTTATGCCAAAAGCTTCAATTTCCCTTACTCCCTTTATTATTTGGGTGCCCCTGTTTTACTTAGTTTTACTCAGTTTTCCCCCTCCGGGTCCACTTGTTTTATTCAGTCCTACTCAGTTTTGCCCTTCCAATAAACATTTCCTCACATTTCCTCCTCTTAGTTCTACTCAGTTTTCCTCCCTTGTACTCACTGGCTGATCTCTGATTGGTCGAGATGTATTTCACATGAATCTTGGTTGGTTGATAGCTCAACGCACGCTTGCACCATTGGATCATTTATGATCGGACGGCCTATCAACCCTGGTGGTCGCGGCGGTGCGGATCTGCAGAGCACATACATACCAACCCTGGCAGTCGCATATTCCAGTCGCATCTTCCTCTCTTACTCTGGCGGTCATGACGGCGCGGATCTGTAGTGTGCGTGCGTGCGTGTGGCGGCGCGGATCTAACCGTGTGTGCGGCGGCATGGATCTAACCATGCGTACGGCGGTGCAGATCTAACCGTGCGGTGGCGTGGATCTAAGAGTGCCAGTGAGCATCTAACCCTCAGAAATAGTTGAAATGTCTCTCTCTGTCTCACTTTCATTTATCTTCTCAGATCTATTGATGATGAAGAACACCAAGACGATGGCCGTGCTGACAGTGCTCACCGATGCCAAGACGATTGAAGCCATCGCCTACAACATCGCTGTGACGGCGCAGATCCAGCCTTCAATGTCGGAGCCTGCCGATGTCTCACTCCCGTTACCCTCCTCAGATCTGTTGCTGATGGACACCAAGATGGTGGTCGTGTCAACAGTGTTCATCGATCGTCTTGAAGCCATCACCTACAACATCGCTGCGACCTACAACATCGCTGCAATGGCGCAGATCCAGCCTTCAATGTCGGAGCCTGCCGATGTCTCACTTCCGTTACCCTTCTCAGATCTGTTGCTGATGGACACCAAGATGGCGGCCATGTCGACAGTGCTCATCGATCGTCTTGAAGCCATCGCCTACAACATCGCTGCGACCTACAACATCGCTATGATGGCGCAGATCCAGCCTTCAATGTCGGAGCCTGCCGATGTCTCACTTCCATTGCCCTCCTCAGATCTGTTGCTGATGGACACCAAGATGGCGGCCGTGTCGACAGTGGTCATCGATGACAAGATGATTGAAGCCATCATCCACAACATCGCTGCGACGGTGCAGATCCAGCCCTCCTCCATGTCCGAGTTTGCGGATGGCGCAGATCCGCCCCCCTCAGCCGCCCGTCGTCCAGGCCTTTCTAGCCCATCGGTGCGCGGCCGTGTTCGACCCCGCAAATTGGGATAAATTATGATAAATTTGTATTTTTCAATTTCAATTTGGGATAAAATTGTTCGAACTACTACCTCTGTGTCAAAAAAAGCTTCTCCACTTTCTTGATGTGTCCCTGTACATCCGAGTGTATGATTTGAATTCTATCCCAACTTGATTGGGAAGATTGATATGTATTTGATCTGAGAGGCTGGTACATGCTTTCACTTTTGGGATCCCTTCACTTTTATAAGATGTTCATGCATAAAAATTATCACGTGCATTACTTAGCACAACTAGGAAATTGTACGACAAAATACAGCGGTTGGAGCCACACCAAAATATAGTGGTTAGAGCCATCTACTGAATAACAATTCTATACTATCTAAATCATCTACCACAACCACATAACTGCTAGGACAGGGATGACACCTAATAAAACTGCCCAGATGAATCTACTTTTCGCCTCTCCCATCACTTGAAGTTCATGTTCTAGATTTTCTACCACTTGATCAAATATGGCAAGATCTGTCTCATGTATCAACTTCTCCTTGCGAATAAGCTCTGAATTCTTCTTTTCTTCCTCCACAGTACGCTTCAGCTCGAATATCATCAGGTTTTTACGGACCAATTCATAACCTAAATTGGCCACCTTCTCCTCCAAATCCATCCTCTGGCTACACCACTGGGTTGATTCATCTTGGTATGCAATGTGCCATGGATCATCGGCTTGCCTGGCGAACTGTAACAATAATGGAAAAAAGAACAACTGAAATCACTCCAACAGGCCATGGCGGCACTTCAAATTCAATGGTAGTACAGAGAGCAGAAGCTAGATACCTGCACTTCCGACAAGGTAGGAGAAGTAGAATGTGGCCACGACATGATCGAATCCCCACCCTCGCCGGTGTACCCGCTACGACCAGACATTGAGGACTATTTCACACCTGCAAACTCTAAATAAATTACGGGAACCGAATTGATTAGGGGGCGGGGGAGGCGGAAGCGGAGGTTGTCCTGGGCGGCGGATCTACTTGCGGCAGAGCAAATCCCGGTCGTTATGGGCGGCGGATTTGCTTGCAGCGGACTTTCCTGTGGTGGGTACAATGCGTGCGGATGAAACAAGTGCTAGAGCCGTGGTTGACGTGCAGCGCCGCAGTCCGTCCGACGCCTCTGGAGAACAGAGCCGGCGGCGCGACGAGGCATCGGCGATGGCTGCTCCATCCGAGGGTGGGAAACGAGCTGCCAGCAGTTCTCCGATGACTAATGAGATGCACAACACTAGGTTCCAGCCATGTTTAGCACAAGATTCACTTTAGATTAAGCTGCGAAAATAGTCACCTGCTGGGTCTAGCTTAAGAAAAATTAATTAGCGAACTTGTTGCTTCTCTCTAACTAAAAGCAGGGATATATGCCTTTTCACTAAGGGCGACCCCAGCGGTCATTGGCTGAGGCGGCCCCACAGAGCGGCTCTATATGATTTTCTCTAAATAATAGACGACCCCAGCGGTCATTGGCTGCGGAGGCCCCACAGAGCGGCAATATATGATTTTCTCTAAATAAATTGATGACCCCACTGGTCATTGGCTGCGGCAGCCCCACAGAGTGGCAATATATGTCTTTTCCTAAAAATTACATGACCCCACTGGTCATTGGCTGCGGCAGCCCTATAGAGCGGCCCCATTTGTCATTGGCAGCATCGCGTATACAATCAAGAAATAAAACAGCCCACACGTCAGCGATAGATGTATGGCTACTCCGACGTGTCTCCTGACCCTACCCGTCAGCACCATTCAAAAGCATCGGTCAATTCACAACCACCGCGGCTCCCTAGCCATCACCGGTAACAGTCAAGGCCTCTGACCAGACCGCAACCCTCCTGTCCGAGCATCTGCGAGGGGTTTCAAACTAGAGCAAGGGAAAAACTGAGGAAAAGTTAAGCGGCTGGGGAAAACTGAGCACAACTAAGGACCCAAGGGCACGAAAATAGAAATCCCTAAATCTTATGAGCTTACAAATGCTAAATCTATTAATGATGCTTGTTCTACTAACTCTACTTGTTGTGAAGCATCTATATTGAAGGAGAATGTTGAGCTAAGGGCTGAACTTGAGTTGCTAACAAGCAATTATAAGAAATTGGAGGAAAGCCATGAAAAGCTCTTGGGCTCTCATGGGGATCTCCTAATCTCTTATAATGGGCTAAAGTTAGCTCATGAGGTAAGTATCACTAAGAAAACATCTTGTGAGACTCATTTAGACATTAGCACTACTTTGAACCAAAATGCTATATTACCTTGTGCTAGTCCTAGTAATTTGTCTAGGCATAATATTACTACATCTTGTGATGAATTACTTGCTATGCCTTGTTGCTCTAATAATGAAGCTTCTACTTCCTCTAGTACTTGTATTACTACTAACCTTGTAGAGGAAATCAAAGAGCTCAAGGCCCAAGTCACTAGTTTGGAGAAAGACTTGGAGAAGCGTCATGAAGGGAAATCCACACTCGATAATATTTTGAGTGTGCAAAAATCCCCTAATGACAAGAGTGGACTTGGATTCAACTCCAATGACAAGAACAAGTCCAAGAGCAATAAGAAGAAGAAGGGCTAAGACCAAGTCAAGAATTTGGCCAAGATTGTTTACTTCAAGTGTAAGATTGAAGGGCATCATGTGAGATCTTGCCCATTGAAGAAGAAGCACTTGAGTGAGAAGCAACAAGGGAAGCGGCCACAAGGTCAAGCTCAAGCACAACCTCAAGTTGAAGATAGGCCACTTCCCAAGAAGAAACAAGATGAATCTTCCCAAATCAAGAAATCAACAAAGAAGAGAAAGGGAAGCACTTGTCGCTATATTTGTCGTGAGAAGGGGCACTTTGCTTCTTCATGCTTAAGCGGTACCTTATCTAATCCTATCATTGTTGATGATGACTATTCTCTTAGGAAAGATAAGGATGGCAATATGTTTGCCAAGTTTGTTGGAACTCAAAGTGGTATCAAGAAAAGAACCATTTGGGTTGCCAAGCCTATTGTGACTAACCTCTTTGGACCCAACTTGGTTGGGGACTAATAAGCTAAAACTGGATCAATAGGTGTTTGTGTAGGGCATTGGAGACTTGGCTACCTCATGAAGAATTAAAGGATCTTCATTAATTTTATTTCATCAAGCCAATTCATTGACACTATCATCTTATATCCAATGTGCCTCTTTGCGGTAACTTGTACTTAACCTCTCTACATTGTAAGTTACTTGCCCCTTTGCATGTTTTGGTTTTATACCAAGTATGTGTTTGTATATGTTTTTCCTTACACCTTCTTAACTTGTGTATTCAAGTAGGTGTTGGTTGTTTGGCACATCATATACTTGTGTGTTTGCTTTGAGCCTCTAATGCATATTGTTGGTATCTTATTTGGCTCTTATTGAGTGATTAATAGAACATCCCATTTTGGGGGAGTGATTTGCTATTGGCACCTCACAATCCTATAAATGTGTGCACATCAGTAATACCACTTAGTATTGATATTGCAAGATTACCTAGTCTCTATGTGGTATGCCATGCTCATGAGAGATTGAAATTCTATATCTCCATTAATTATCTCTAGTTGGATTTTATTTGCCTCTTGTAGTAAAGAATTGAATATCATATTATGGGGAAGTAATATGCCTTGTGCATATCACAAGCCTAGGAAATGTGAACTTTTGAGGTATTGCCACTTAGTGTTGATATTGTTAATTATCTTGTTCCTAGGTGGCATGTTTTCTCAAACAAGCTCCCCTCTCTCTTAAAAGATTTTATAGCTCATTTCTTTGGTCTTGGTTTGAGTAAGAATTCTTGGTGCAGTTTCACTCAAATATATTTATATATATCATAAGTAGGAAGCCTTTTGCTTCTAGTTACTCTAATCATTGCTTTGCATGATTGTTTGACTATTTTTGGAGCTACCAAGAATCCTTTTTCGTGCATGGTGCTTAATTTGAATATTTAACCATATGCCTTTTATTGTGAAGTTGATCTTGAATATCTTTGCAATACACCACTGGAATATAATTCCAATATGAACTTCTTATCTTTGACAATTGGTATTCATATACATGCGTGGTAATTCTTCTAGATCATCTTTACCTTGGAATTTGCCTCTTGTTGCCCATATTTCTTGCCAAGAAATTATTTTGACTCCCATTGTCTTATTGCCTTCTTGAGGAACTTTTTGCTTGACTTTATCTCATCACTTGATCCCCATCAAGTGTGTGTTGATGTAAGACAAACCATTTTTCTTTTTGTACTTGTGCCATTGTGAAAATTGTAGAGGGTTTGGTTTATTTGTTGGAACCTTGATTTTTTGGGAGTTAGTTATCTCATTCCTTCTTCTATGATTTATTTGCTTGAATGAGATAAATCTTTGAGCATGTTTTTTTTATTTCTTTCTTGCTCAATGAGTTGTTAGGTTCATTCGTTGAATTTTTTGAATAAATCATTTGTTGATATGTTCTATTGATACTATTTGGACAACTAATGTGTTTTACCACACCTTTTATACCTCCTTGTACTCTTGGTATTTTTGTCTAAATTGTATCTTCTTTGGATCTTGAAAGCTAGGTGCATGCATATTCTCTTTATGCTTAATTTTGTGTCTTAGTTGCTTTCTTTGATCCAATATATATGTTATACTCCATCAAATCCTAAATGGCTAAGATGTGCATGAAATTCAAATTTCATCTCTAACTACGCACATATTTATATGGAGTCTATCATATGTATTGTGGTTATTCTAACCACTTTGGACCCAATAAGTTTGGGGACCAAGATGTACTTGATTGTTGTCTTAGGTACATTGGAGATGTAATGGATGCTTGTCTCATTTATAAGGAAGGTGCTATCACCATATGATTATTGGAGACAAGCTAGGATGATCGGTGAACTCCTATCTACTACATCACACCATTGCTATCTCGGTAACAAGTATAACAAGCATGCATACTTTTCTAGCATCCCAACTCTTGTAGGTTGGTTCTTGGCATGATAATATTTATTTGCAAATGTTGCGGTTCTTGCAAAGGTCTTATAAAGAAATCTCTTTATTTCATATGTGAGCAAGTTGAGATGAGTGCATATGATAGGAAGTATATAAAATCATGTTTATGATTCACCAATCCCAAATATGCCTTTTTAGCAATTTATTGCATATTATTTCCTCAACGCTCTCTCATGTGCAATATAGATAATGTTGCAAGTTGTATCCTTCTTTATTATGCTTGTTGCCTTTCAAAGCATCCCGACTATCTTTTGATCCCTTATTGCTAGTTGTGATGGCTTTGATGATTTTGCGTGGGGAGTTTATTAATATACCATAACGGAAAATGGAGCCTTGAGCTATTTATGCTTTCTAGCAAAGCTATTTGGTATATTCTATGACTCTCTCTTGGATATAATGTCTTCCTTAATTTCAACTAACCTCTTGTGTATACATGTTTCTTTGTGGATTGTTCATTATGATTTTTTGTCCACTTAGAAATGTATATGCATAAGAGTGGTAATTTCTTCCCTTGATATCTTTGTTCTTTGCCGACCATCTTTCTTATCCATTTTGTTCTTGATGGTGTTGGTAAGAACTTAATTTATGAGTGCTATTTATTCTTTATTGCTTCTTCTCGCACTCATATCTCATGAATCTTTTTGGACTAAAGTTCACTTTGATAAGTGTATTGATCCTTTTGTATTCTTTCATGCACATGTTTTGTTTTAAATGATATAGAGGGAGTGAGGATTCCATGTTTGTGCATAGTGTATTCAAATGCAAAAAAAATTCAAATTTATGCATGAACCTTGGGGAGCTTCCTTATTTCATTTTAAGCACCTAGTAGCTCTTATCATCACTTTTTCTTGTGTCCAATTGGTTCTTTGGGTCTCTTGATTGCTTCATTCGTTGAAGCTTCCTTCACTATGTCATCTTTTTGCAATCTTTGATCCTCAATATGGTTTGACTTCCTCCAAATATTGTTAATTTGATAAGTGCATATGATTTCACTCATTTTTATGAGAAATGCACATCTTGGGGAGGAACTCATACTATATTAACCTTCTAAATTCCTTCATCCATTTTGGCAATCATTGCCAATGGGGGAGAAGTTTAGAGGGTTTAAGGGAAATGGTTTTTATACTTAAGTTTGGTTGTGCTTAAGTGTTTGCCTTTCATGCATCTCTTCTTTGTTAGATGTTTTGCATGGTTGAATATATAGTGTAAACTCCATCAAAGGTTTATCTTGACAATGTATGCAATGAAATTCAAGTTCATCACACGTGCATATATTGTGGGGGAGTTTGCTCTATATTTTTTGGTTGCACTCACATCAACCATATTTGTTGTAGTTTATGTGAGTACAACTGATTTTAATATGTGGTAGTAGCTTCATGTTACTTGACCATATTAAATACAACCTCTTGTATGCAATTTATTCTCAGATAAGTTGCATATTATTTTCTATCATTCATTATATAAACCCTCTTGTTGAGATTGTCATCAATTACCAAAATGTGGGAGATTGTAAGGGTAAATTGCCCCTAAGTGTGTTTTTGGTAATTAATGACAATATGGACTAATGCTCTCATTGAGCTTTTTATGAAGGAATTGTTCATAGGAATTGCTTGAAGTTCATGTGTTAGATTCAAGGCTTGGATGCCATGAAGATAACGATATATCTTAAGTATTGGAATCAAGATCATTGAACAAGAAGAGATGAATCCAATATGATCAAGAAGAAGAAATAAATATGTAGTTCTTGTGTAGAACTCAAGTAATCGATGCTCTAGCTTATGTGTTAAGCCAAGGAGTTTCAAGATCTTGAGAGTTTGGCTACAAGAGAAGAATTCAAGATATGGCTCTATGTCGAGGTCATGATGGTCTCATGAATTGAGATATGATTGACTAATACCTAGAGCATGCAATCAAATGAAGAATTCTTTATGTGGCTTAAGATATTGTGATATAGCATGAGAACATTCAAGGTTGACCAAGGCAAAGATCAAAGATTAGATTCTAGATTGGTCAACACATGAAGCATAAGGAATGTGCCACATGGGACCAATCGGTCTCATGGTATGGTATGGTTTGTCAATTATGCTTTGTGAACTAACCCATTACATATATGTGTTTGTGTTGTCTATGTGGGTTAGGTATTGTGTCATGGATATGCATCACTAGTGAGATTTCATATAGCCCATGAAAGGATGACATCAAGTGATGATCGTCATCAAGGTTAAGAAGTGCAAGTTTCAAGATAAGCATCATGAGAAGATCATTTGCTTGAAGCTTGTCATCCATTTGGTGATAATGGAATTTTGAAGACATGCCTTAGTGAAGCTATCCCATAGTGGTGTATGGGGGAGCATATTGGAAGTCTTCACAAAGCAACAATGATCAAGTGAAGCATTCCGGCTTGATGAAAGCATGAAGCATGATCATCAAGATCAAGTGGGTGTGTGCAAGGCAAAGGTTTGTCCTTGCTAGGTTTTCCATTTACCGGTCTCAAGGTGTTTGTTGGGAGACCGGGTTATAGGATAGATACCCGCACTATCAAGAGGGGCTTTCGGTTGGGTAACTTGATCACATCATCTTAGAGAGCTCAATCCTTTGCATACTTTGCTTCTCCATACTTTTTGGCTTATTGGTGTTTCTCTGTGTGAGGTTCTTGAGCTTGTTGTTAGCTTTCCAACAAGTCCAAGTTCATTGAAAAGGGAATCTGTATGCATCGTTTATCGCGTTTTTGAGTTTAGAGGTTTTACCAGTTCTTTCTTAAAAGAGGTTTTCACATTTTCTTATTTGGTATTTTATCTCTTACTAATTCTTGGGTTTTATGGTCTCCATTGGATAGATATTTTTCTTATCTTTTTAAAAAGCCCAAGTTTGCTAAAATCCGAGTCCGGATGTGAAAGTTATCGTATTTTTCGTGAGGTTATTTTCTGTTAGTTTCGAGCTTGGTTTGAACCAGAAATTCAACCAGAAATCAACCGAAAACCTTCTGGTCTGATTTCTTCTAGGCTCGGTTTAAACCAGAAATTCAATCGGGAATTCAACCGGGAATTTCCGGTCCAACCGAGAATTCAACCGAGAATTCCAGTTTTGCCCCAAACGGCTAATTTTCTTTGAGGGCTATAAAAGGGGTCTTCTTCCCCAAATATTTTAGGGTTCTTGAGCATGAAAGACACCTCCATTGTTGACCCTATTGAGCTTTCCTCCTCCCTCTTCCCTCCAATGATTCTTGCATCTTTTTGAGTGATTTGAGAGAGGAGATCTTGATCTACAATCTCCACCAAATCATTCCTCCTCTAAGTGAGGGGAATCCTTTGAATCAAGATCTTAGAGTCATTGGTTGAACTCCACCCTTGTTCTTCCTCTCTAACTCCTCCATAGCATTCGTTGCCTTGGTGGGATTTGAGAGAGAAGGATTTGAGCGCTTCCTCTTGTGTTATTGCTTTGCATCCTTGCATAGTCTTGAGCTCTCTATTATGATTTGTTTGAGTGAGAGACCGTGAGCTTGTTACTCTTGGAGGGTGACCTCCTAGTTGGCTTGGCAGATGGTGTCTCGGTGACCTCTTCGTGGAAGATTGTGAAGAGGCTCGGGCTTCCCCTTCGTGGGAGTTGTGAAGTGGTTGTGGAGCTGGCCATCTCCGGAGTGGAGGAAAAGCTAACCATAAGAAGGGGTCCCAAGCTTCGTGGGGGACTTGGAGAAGAAGGTGAGCCTTCGTGGCATTCGGGGGCCTTCGTGGTTACCCGCATCTCTCCAACGGTGATTAGCTTACTTTATGTAAGTGAACATTGGGATACATCTTTGTCTCCGTGTGCCTCAGTTATCTCTATACCCAAGTTTATTTCCTTGTGATAGCCATCATGCTTGAAGTACTTATATCTTGTTTATTGATACGTCTCCAACGTATCTATAATTTTTGATGCTCCATGCTTGTTTTTACACCATTTGCCTATTGTTTTGTTACACTTTGTGGCACTTTTATGCATTTTCCAGAACTAACCTATTAACGAGTTGCCACAGTGCCAGTTCCCTGTTTTCTGCTATTTTTGTGTTTCAGAGTGATGCACAGGAAATATTCTCAGAATTGGACGAAACAAGTTCCCAAAGTCTTATTTTACCCGGAAGCTTCCAGAGATCCGAAGGAGAGTAGGAGGGGGGCCACCAGGGCCCCACACACCAGGCTCGCGCGGCCAGGGGCCTGGCCACGCCGCCATGGTGTGAGGGCACCTGGCCCCTCCTCTGACATTGCCCCTTCGCCTATAAAGACCCCCCAACGGAAAAAACCTAAGTACCCGATCAATTTTCTAGAACACATCGTGATCCGCCGCCGTCGTCGATCCGAAGATCGGGAGGGTCCAGAAGCTCTTCCCGGCACCCTGCTGGAGAGGGGAATCGCCACCGGAGGTCTTCTTCATTGCCATGCTTGCCTCCGGAGCGATGAGTGAGTAGTCTACCTTGGACTATGGGTCCATAGCAGTAGCTAGATGGTTGTCTTCTCCACCATGTGCTTCATGTTTAGATCTCATGAGCTGCCCTACATGATTGAGATCACCGTTATGTAATTCTACATGTTTGGTTTATTGGGATCCGAAGAATATTGGTGTTTATGATTAAGTTGCTGTACTGAATATTATCTTTTGTTATCTCTATGTTGTTTATGATCTTGCATGCTCTCCGTTGTTAGTAGCTATCTTCGCCGAGTAGTTGCTAGTGACTCCAAGAGGGGGTATTTATGCTCGATAGTGGGTTCATGCCTCTATTTAACCTGGGGGAGTGACAGAAACTTCTAAGGTTGTAGATGTGCTGTTGCTACTAGGGAGAAAACAACATTCATATGCTCAAGGGCATATGCTTTGTTTACATTACACACTTTGCTTAATGCAATTATCTGTTGTTCGCAACTTAATACTTGTGGAGTTCTCAGATTGATTCACCACAAGTGGATTATTAGTCATAGATGTAGTTGGATGGCGGTCTATGTATTTTGTTGTAATGCCCAGAGTAAATCTCATAGTGATCTTCTTGACATATCACATTTATCTTTATTCTATCAATTGCCCAACTGTAATTTGTTTACGCAGCATATGTTATTTATCTTATGGAGAGACACCACTAGTGAACTGTGGATCCCGGTCCTATTTCCATCATATTGCTATCACCTGTTTACTTTACTCGCACTGTTTACTTTACTCGCATACACTATTGTTTTCCACTCGATATGCTCATAACCTTTGTTTCAAGCAAACCGGTGAGATTGACAACCTCATCGCAAGTTGGGAACGAAGTACTTAGTTGTGTTGTGTGCAGGTTCCATGTTGCTGCTCACAAAGAAAGGCTTGGACGAGGTGCCATATATAAATTGTCCTAAGCTGTCGCAAGCTAGCAAGCCTCACCTTCAGTCGTTTGTCTCTCCTCTCCAAGAACGATAAACCTTGGTTTCTTAACTGAGGGAAAACTAGCTGCTATACTCATCATACCTTCCTCTTGGGGTTCCCAACGGGCTGGTCATTCACCACGCATAAGGAATCTTCTGGTACGGTTGACAGGGACTTGAAGAATAAGAAGCTCCTACATGAATTACACTTTCCCACGTCAACCACGCGCCAGCAGCTAATTTTCTGGCGCCGTTGCCGGGCAGGAAGTAGAAGACTTATACGAGGGGAGTTTTCGCACGCATATCCTTTACTTTGTTATTGTTTTGCTTTACTTTATTTATTTTACCTGTATCGTTTTATATCAAAAAACCCAAAAAAAATTAGAATCCTTGGTAGTTGTTTTTACTTGTTTACTTTCGTTTTGCTGAAATGGCCAATCCTGAAAACACCAAGTTGTGTGACTTTACTAACGCGAACAATAGTGATTTTATCTGCACTCCTATTGCACCACCTGCTACTGCTACAAATTTTTATGAGATTAAGCCTGCTTTGTTGAACCTTGTTATGAAAGAGCAATTCTCTGGTGCTAGTACTGAAGATGCTGCAGCTCATCTCAACAATTTTGTTGAGCTATGTGAGATGCAGAAATATAAGGATGTTGATAGTGATATTATTAAGCTCAAGTTGTTTCCTTTTTCTTTGAGAGGAAAAGCTAAAGATTGGTTGCTGTCTTTGACTAAGAATAGTATTGATTCATGGGCTAAGTGTAAGGATGCTTTTATTGGTAGATACTATCCTCCTGCTAAGATTATATCTCTACGTAGCAATATTATGAAATTTACTCAGTTTGATAATGAACATGTTACTCAAGCTTGGGAAAGAATGAAATCTATTATAAAGAATTGCCCCACTCATGGACTGACTACTTGGATGATTGTCCAAACTTTTTATGCAGGACTGAATTTTTCTTCAAGGAACCTACTTGATTCAGCTGCTGGAGGCACTTTTATGTCCCTTACCTTGGGCACCGCAACAAAGCTACTCGACAACATGATGGTAAATTATTCTGAATGGCACACCAAGAGAGCTCCACAAGATAAGAAGGTAAATTCTGTTGAGGAAACCTCTTCCTTGAATGATAAAATTGATACCATTATGGCTATGCTTGCTAATGATAGGACTCATATTGATCCTAATAATGTTCCTTTGGCCTCTCTGGTTTCTCAAGAAGAGCATGTTGAGGTGAATTTCATTAGAATCAATAATTTTAACAACAATGCTTATAGGAACAATTTTGCTAGTAACAATTATAGGCCGTATCCTTTTACCAATGGTAATGGTTATGGTAGCTCTTATGGTAATTCCTACAACAACACTAGGGCCGTGCCCTCCGAGCTTGAGGTAATGCTCAAGGACTTCATCGGTAAGCAAACTGCTTTTAACAAGTCTGTTGAGGAAAAGTTAGGCAAAATTGATATTCTTGCTTCTAAAGTTGATAGCCTTGCTCATGATGTTGAACTTCTGAAATTAAAAGTGTTGCCTAATGATGTGAAAGAGAACAATATTTTTGCTACAGCTAATGTTATTCAAGTTGGAATCGATGAAAATATTAGATTGTTAGCGGAATTGCATGCCAGGTGGGAAAGAGAAGATGAGATGGCTAGAGAGATGAAGGTATGTACCATTACTACCTCTAATGATGTTGCTCCTAATGCTAGCCATCCTCTTACTTTGATCGGGGTAGAGAAAACTCCCACTCCTTGTGTTAAAAAGCTTAAAACTGCCAAAACTTTTTCTCAAAAGAGTGCTGAAATTTTTCGTAGTGTGGGGGATGATAGCTCTACTTCTCTTAATGATTTTGATGTTGATGGCTGCAATATATCTGAAGTTATTTTGTTCTTGCAAAAGCTTGCTTTGACTCCCAATGCTAGTTCTTTAAATGTTGCTTTTACTAAGCATATTACCAATGTTCTCATAAAAATTAGGGATGAAAAGTTGAAGCAAAAAGCCTCTGTTCCCAAGAAGTTAGAAGATAGTTGGGAACCCATCATTGATATGCATGTTAATGGTTTTAATTGCCATGCTTTATGTGATCTAGGTGCTAGTATTTCTATCATGCCTAGAAAGATTTATGACATGCTTGATTTACCACCGCTTGAAAAATGTTATTATGATGTTCCTATTGCTGATGTTGCTAAGAAGAAACCTTTGGGAAGGATTAATGATGTTCTTATTGTGGTTAACAATAACCTTGTTCCCGTTGATTTTCTTGTTATGGATGTTGAATGTCATGCTTCATGTCCTATTATTTTGGGAAGACCCTTTCTTCGAACTGTAGGTGCTATCATTGATATGAGGGAAGGCACCATCAAATATCAATTCCCACTCAAGAAAGGTATGGAACATTTCCCTAGGAAAAGGAAGAAATTACTTTTTGACTCTATTCTTAGAGCAAATTATGAGCTTGATGCTTCATCACTTGATGTTACTTGATTCGCAATTTTCTGCGCCTAGCTCAAAGGCGTTAAAGAAAAGCACTCTTGGGAGATAACCCAATGTTTTTTTAGTACTTTTTCTTTTATTTGAGTCTTGGAAGTCATTACTACTGTAATGACTGCTCCTTATCTTGTTTATTTCATTTTTGTGCCAAGAGAAGCCTCTAATTCGAGTGAGGTAAAGATTTGGGGCTGTTACTGTCCTGAAACTGTTTTCGGTGCTGCACCGTAAAAATTGTATAAATTCTCTGTATATCTTTTGGACCTGCGATTTCTTGTGCATATGCCCCAGGTTATATCCAAACTTTTGTTAGTTGAACACTTTTTGATTTGAGCAACAGAAAACCCCTCACAAATTTGACCTTTGTCAGCTGTTCAGTTTTGACAGATTTCTGCCAATATTTGTGTTTGCCACTTTATCGCTTTCTTTTGAGTTCTTTTCATCACGGAACTTTTAGAGAAGTTGCTACAGTAGTATTTGCTATATATGTGGTGGTTTTGAGTTAAAACTTGAAGCAAAAAGAGGATTGATTATATGTTATGCTTGCACTAATGTTGCTAATAGAATTGTGTTTAGTTTTGTATGAAGGATGTTTTCAAGTGTAGGGATTGGAGAATGATGAGATGAGTTGAAGAATGGACAAAAGCTCAAGCTTGGGGATGCCCATGCATCACCCCAAGAAATATCCAAGAAGTACAAGCGTCAAAGCTTGGGGATGCCCCTGAGGCACCCCTTCTTCATCGGCAAAAATCAGGTCACCTTTCAAGACACTATATTTTTATTGCTTCATGCACTATATGTTTTTCTTGGAGCGTCAGTTGTTTTAGTTTTCTTAGTTAGTTTAGTTTGTTTGTTTGCTGCAATAAATGGTTGGACCCCAACAAATTTCCTTTGGAGGAGATGTACTCGTTTTCATTTGCCAAGAACACTCTGTTTTTCATTCTTACAATTTCACCGGGTGTTCTTCTTTTTCCGCTACTGCTTTTGGTTTTGATTTTCACCTTGATTTGTGTTCAGACCTTATCATATCTTTTCATCAAGGTGTATTTTTGCCTCTGATCTTTATTGGTTTTCATCAAAAGAGGTGTCTTTAAAAAATTTCAAATGGTGTTGGAAAAGAGAAAAAGCTTTGTGCAAAATAGTGGTACAAGAAGGAGCTTGTGTAGACTGCGGCTTAGGATTTTTCATATCATGCTTGATGTCTTTTTGATAGTATGCATAGTGGTTTTGCTGTAGCATGACTTGTCTCAAATAACTGAGATTGCTTAATGAGCCTTTAAAAAAATCATGCATTGTTTTTATTATATGGAAGCATTATTTTGGTTTTCTCCTTGATGCTTTATTTGGGTTGACTTGGCGCATGCTCACACATGTTAGACTCTTACAAAGTTTCCCATAGCCTCTATGATCATTTAGTTTTTGACTTTTGATGCCATCTTATGCTTCTTTTAATGTCGCTTTGTCACTTTGCATGATTATGGCCATTATTGCTCTCTTAGTTGGTCGCTCCCAGTCTTTTGCTAGCCCTCGCCTTGTACTGAGTATGAGCTCTACTCGTGCATCTAACTCCTAAAAGCCAAAGTTTTCCATTGTGTCCACCATACATACCTACTAGCAATTTGCTATTCCAAGTAAATTTGACTTGCTTTTATTTTCTCTTCAAATTAAACTTTTACCAGTGTTATGCGAAATTTGGTCAGTAAAGCTCTCACGAACCGGAAGGCACACTTTACTTTTTCCTGTTCTTAAAAATTTGACATTGTGGTCTCTTATGTTGAGTTGTTATGCTTGCAAGTTGTAAGTTGGAGACTAGCCCAGCCATGCAGTCATAGGCAAGCTTTCAACATTGCACTTCTTATTTGAGTTGATATCATGATCTTTTTTTTATGGATGCCCGCGGTGTGAAATGAATTGGGAATCTTGTGGGGATCATGGAGTTTGTATATGTGTTAGGGAAACGCCGGGCCGCTAATCTAAGCCATGCATAATTCATGGTGGAAATTTGCAGCATACACATGGTAAACATTCAATGACGCATCTCACAATAAAAAGCTAAACAAATGGAAAATAAAAGAGATGTCGAGGTGTTCATTGTCTGCTTGTCCTGTCATTTTGGTGTGGGCTTGTTCCATGTCATCGGGCACAGAGGTACCCCATTGGCGGTTCTCAATGATATGCATATACTTACAATGACAAGAGCCGTGCTTGGGACTCTAAGTAAAGTAGCATGAGGTTTGGGTACTCGTATTCACGGGGCACGAGGTTTTCAACTTATGATTTGTCAAGCATATGCATCATAATTGTTCTCGCATTAACTTTAACCATTCAAGATGCTTATGTTGGGGGCAATGAGAGCTCAAAGCCGGTAAGTACCATAATTTTTGAAGGTTATAAAACTTGCAATCACTGCTTCCCTCTGCGAAGGGCATTTCTTCTACTTTTATGTTGAGTCACCACCTTCTATCTTTGTGCACCATTAAGAGAGCATAGTTGTCATTCTTAGTGTAATATGCATTGTCCCAAAGTTCATTGATTGATTCATATTGTTGGTTTCACTTGTTCTCAAATTATTTGTATCTAGTCACCCTCTTAAACTTGAAGGTGTCCTATGCATTTATGTTTTGCTCTCTTTGAAGGACAAGCTGAAAACCATTTGTATGTTTTTTCTTATGATTTGAACACACGTTTGACTTTTATTGTTTCATTTTCATGATCTTTTGTTTGTGTTCATTTGCATGTTTACAACATGGTTGCTAAGTTCTTATTGTCAAGATTATATCTTTCATGCCCATGTTTTAAGTTCTTATGATCCCAGCTCACAAATGCTTACATATATGATCAAGATTGTGTAGGTGCATGTCACCTCAAAAATTATTCTTTTGTTATCACTTACCTACTCGAGGACGAGCAGGAGTTAAGCTTGGGGATGCTTGATACGTCTCCAACGTATCTATAATTTTTGATGCTCCATGCTTGTTTTTACACCATTTGCCTATTGTTTCGTTACACTTCGTGGCACTTTTATGCATTTTCTAGAACTAACCTATTAACGAGTTGCCACAGTGCCATTTCCCTGTTTTTGTGTTTCAGAGTGATACACAGGAAATATTCTCGAAATTGGACGAAACAAGTTCCTGAAGTCTTATTTTACCCGGAAGCTTCTAGAGATCCGAAGGAGAGTAGGAGGGGGGCCACCAGGGCCCCACACGCCAGGCTTGCGCGGCCAGGGGCCTGGCCGCGCCGCCATGGTGTGTGGGCGCCTGGCCCCTCCTCTGACATCGCCCCTTCGCCTAAAAAGACCCCCCGACGGAAAAAACCTAAGTACCCGATCAATTTTCCAGAACACATCGCGATCCGCCGCCGCCGTCGACCCAAAGATCGGGAGGATCCAGAAGCTCTTCCCGGCACCCTGCCGGAGAGGGGAATTGCCACCGGAGGTCTTCTTCATCGTATGCTTGCCTCTGGAGCGATGAGTGAGTAGTCTACCTTGGACTATGGGTCCATAGCAGTAGCTAGATGGTTGTCTTCTCCACCATGTGCTTCATGTTTAGATCTCATGAGCTGCCCTACATGATTGAGATCACCGTTATGTAATTCTACATGTTTGGTTTGTTGGGATCCGATGAATATTGGTGTTTATGATTAAGTTGCTATACTGAATATTATCTTTTGTTATCTCTATGTTGTTTATAATCTTGCATGCTCTCCGTTGTTAGTAGCTATCTTGGCAGAGTAGTTGCTAGTGACTCCAAGAGGGGGTATTTATGCTCGATAGTGGGTTCATGCCTCTATTTAACCTGGGGGAGTGACAGAAACCTCTAAGGTTGTAGATGTGTTGTTGCTACTAGGGAGAAAACAACATTCATATGCTCAAGGGCATATGCTTTGTTTACATTACACACTTTGCTTAATGCAATTATCTGTTATTCGCAACTTGATACTTGTGGAGTTCTCGGATTGATTCACCACAAGTGGATTATTAGTCATAGATGTAGTTGGATGGCGGTCTATGTATTTTGTTGTAATGCCCAGAGTAAATCTCATAGTGATCTTCTTGACATATCACGTTTATCTTTATTCTATCAATTGCCCAACTATAATTTGTTTACCCAGCATATGTTATTTATCTTATGGAGAGACACCACTAGTGAACTGTGGATCCCGGTCCTATTTCCATCATATTGCTATCACCTATTTACTTTACTCGCACTATTTACTTTACTCGCATACTCTATTGTTTTCCACTCGATACGCTCATAACCTTTGTTTCAAGCAAACCGGTGAGATTGACAACCTCATCGCAAGTTGGGAATGAAGTACTTGGTTGTGTTGTGTGCAGGTTCCACGTTGCTGCTCACAACGCAAGGCTTTGACGAGGCACTATATATAAATTGTCCTAAGCTGTCGCAAGCTAGCAAGCATCACCTTCAGTCGTGTGTCTCTCCTCTCCAAGAACGATAAACCTTGGTTTCTTAACTGAGGGAAAACTAGCTGCTATACTCATCATATCTTCCTCTTGGGGTTCCCAACGGGCTGGTCATTCACCACGCACAAGGAATCTTCTGGTGCTATTGACAGGGACTTGAAGAATAAGAATCTCCTACATCAATTATACTTTCCCACGTCAACCACGCGCCAGCATTTATCACTCGTGAATTATATCTTGTGCTATCTTGCTTATCTCTAGTTGTTTTTGGTGCACCTAGTTGAGCCTAGCATATTTATGTTTTGTGCTTGAAGAAAATAAATGTTAGTTTAATTCCGCATTCCTTCAAGCCAATTCCGTAGTTGTTTTAAAATGCCTATTCACCCCCCCTCTAGGCGATATCTCATCCTTTCAACATCGCGATCCTGCCGCCGTCATCGACCTGAGATCGGGAGGGTCCAGAAGCTCTTCCTGGCATCCTGTTGGAGAGGGGAATCGCCACCGGAGGTCTTCTTCATTGCCATGCTTGCCTCCGGCACGATGAGTGAGTAGTCTACCTTAGACTATGAGTCTATAGCAGTAGCTAGATGGTTGTCTTCTCCACCATGTGCTTCATGTTTAGATCTCGTGAGCTGCCTTACATGATCGAGATCACCGTTATATAATTCTACATGTTGTGTTTGTTTGGATCCGATGATTATTGGTGTTATATTGAGTTGATGTGCTGAATATTATCTTATGTTATCTCTATGTTGTTTATGATCTTGTATGCTCTCCGTTGTTAGTAGCTATCTTGGCCAAGTAGATACTAGTGACTCTAAGAGGGGGTATTTATGCTCGATAGTTGGGTTCATGCCTCTATTTAATCTGGGGGAGTGACAGAAACCTCTAAGGTTGTAGATGTGCTGTTGCCACTAGAGAGAAAACAATATTCTTATGTCCAAGGGCATATGCTTTGTTTACATTATACACTTTGCTTAATGCAGTTATCTGTTGTTCGCAACTTAATACTTGTGGGGTGTTCGGACGATATCCCCATGGGTGGATTATTAGTCATAGATGCAGTTGGATGGCGGTCTATGTATTTTGTTGTAATGCCCAGAGTAAATCTCATAGTGATCTTCATGACATATGCACGTTATCTTTATTCTATCAATTGCCCAACTGTAATTTGTTTACCCAGCACGTGCTATTTATCTTAGGGTTAATTGGATCTATGTCACTACAACTTTCACACTTTGGAAAAATGCCATTACAAAAAATGAAATTGGATATATGCCACTCTAACTTCTCCATACCTCTATCTATGCCATTCTAGTCATTACAAGACATATATACTACATTTTATACTCACATACATACATCTGTACCACGTATGGATACGTTGAGAAAGAAGGAGCCAAGTCAAAAAATAATTCATTGTCGACTTGGTCTCACCTAACCGCACACACGAACGAATGCATCGGGATCTCACGCGCACCCTCTAACCCTAGCCATGGCGGCGACCAGCGGATACCCTCGCGACGCCACGTCCGCCGGCGCCCGCAGCTTGAGGTGCCCGCGCTGGAGGCGCTCGTGACGCTGCATCTGCCGGCGCCCGCAGCTTGAGGCGCCCGCGGCTGGAGGCGCCTGCGGCTGACCATCCTCTCGTGAGCGGCGGCTGGTGGCGACTGCGGCTGGAGGCGGGCAGGGGTGCTGGCGGCCGCTGGATATAGGCGCTGCCAGAGACACGGATGGAAGAGAGCACGAAGCTTCCGGTTCCCGAGAGCCGGAGATGCAGATTTTATGTAATATTTCAGATTTTTCTGAGTTCAAATTTTGGACAAGACGTAAAATGTGACTTTAAGGGTTCATATCTGCCCAGAATGGGCTCAAATTTGAACAGTATGCTTGCATTAGTGTGTTTGATTTTCTGTGATTTTTTCAGATTTTTCTAAGAAGTTCAAATTTTAACCAAAATTTGAGTTGACAGAACGTAAAATGCGCCTTTAAGTGTTCATATCTGCCCAGAATTGGCTCAAATTTGAACAGCACACTCATATTAGTGTGTTTGATTTTCTGTATTTTTTTAGATTTTTCTGATGAGTCTTAATTATGACCAAATTTTAAATTTTTTGGTGTCTGAATGGCCAAAAATTGCTACCGAATGTTATTTATAGGGGTAGTATAGTAAATACAGCAGTACACACTGAAATACATGTATTTTATGAATCCTTATATTCTAAAATGACTATAATGGCATATGTAGAGGTACTGAGGAGTTAGAGTGGCATATTTTCAACTTCATTTTTTGTAATGGCATTTTTCTAAAGTGTGAAAGTTGTAGTGGCATAGATCCAATTAACCCTTTATCTTATGGAGAGACACCACTAGTGAACTGTGGACCCCGGTCTAATTTCCTTTATATTACTATCACCTGTTTACTTTACTCGCACTATTTACTTTACTCGCATATTATTATTGCTTTCCACTCGATACGCTCATACCTTTGTTTACAGCAAACCGGTGAGATTGACAACCTCATCGTAAGATGGGAGCAAAGTATTTGGTTGTGTTGTGTGCAGGTTCCACATTGCTGCTTGCAAAGCAAAGCCTGGACGAGGCACCTTATAAATTGTCCGGAGCTGTCGCGAAGCTAGCAGGCATCACCTTCTGACGTTTGGCTTTTTCCTGGATATGATAAACCTTGGTTTCTTACTGAGGGAAAAACTTACTGCTGTGCTCATCATACCTTCCTCTTGGGGTTCCCAACTGGATGGTGACTTGCATCATCAACACCGTGCCACATCACTCCTCAGCCCGGAGCTCAGACAGCACCTCAGAAATCGGAACACGACCACGAGCAAGCAGCTGCGCACGGCGGGGCTTGAACTCCTTGTGGAGCCGAGATAAGAACTCATAGACGCACTGAATCTCCAAGTCTGAGCGCATCGTCCAATAGCACGGGTAGGTACCACAAACCGCAGTGCGAAGAGAGTCAAGCTGACGCCAGATAGCAGCACTCTGGGTGTAGAACTCATCAATAGTAGACTTACCCTGCTGAAGGGCATGCTCCTGACAAACCACAAACAGATAAAGAGCATCCCTGGATGGCTGATAGCGCTGACGAAGATGAGCCCACATGTCAGCAATAGTAGGAAGACCCATAAACTCAGAGGTAAACTGTGGTAGAACACTAGAAGTGAGAACAGCTGCAGCACGAGCATCCTCATCCATCCACTGAGTGTAGGCTGTCAGGTCCAGCCGATAGGTCTTAAGGGCACTGGAGTACTGCTGAAACTGCAGATCATATGCAGCAACAACACTCCTATCAGCACTCTCAGCAGCATCCTTCTCAGCCTGAGTAGCTTCATCACCAAGAGCAGGCGGAGTCGGCGGAATAGGAGCCAGAGGAGGAGTGGGGCACGGCAGACAGGAGACCTCGCCAGAGAGCACACCCCACAGACGTAGACCGCGCATGTGAACGAGCATAAAGGCGGCGAAATCAGGGTAATTTGCGCCATCAAAAATCACCGGGCAGCGAGGAATCGCAACATAGCCCGATGAGGAAGACATACCTCTCTCTCTTTTTTTACTCTCGATCTAGATCACGAACACACAGAAGATTTCCAGCCGGACCGGCAGATCGTGGATGAGGCGGGGCCGCAGGGCCGATTCTCGGCCGGCGCTACCGACGGCGAATGAGGACGGGGCCGATTCCTACCGACTGCGAACAAGCATGAGTTGGCGCAGAGGAGTCAGGCGAGTCGGGCGGAGTCGGGAGTCGGGCGGAGTCGGGCGGGGCCGATTCCTAGCCGATGAAGAGGATGAGGCGGGCGGTCGGCGCATAGGCGGCTTGGCGGTGAGTCAACGGAGGCCTCCTCGGGGCGTGTCCCTGGTGGCTAAATCAAATCGATCCAGGGACAGACCCAGATCAAATCGAAATGATCCAGATCATGAAGACGGCCAGACGAAGAGGACGGAAACAACAGGAGAGCTCGACCATGGAGGACGAGAAGGACAACGGCGGCCAGAATGGGAACCGATGATGGAGACCGGGGCGATCTGACGGCGGCGGTCACAAGCAGAGGACCGGTGGGTGTGGGAGCCCTAAAACTGGCTCTGATACCATGTCAAGCTTCATGCACTAGCCAACACAATCAAAAGTCCGAACTGATGGAAAGGGCTAGGCAATTCACTTATACACTTCAACAAGCCCAACCAAAACCTTCTTCGATCGACCAGCATGACCGAACTCATCGAGAAGGCTCGTCAGGCCAAGGAACGTCCAGCTGCTGAGGAGGCCACAGAGATTAAGTGGCGCAGGATGGATGCCCGATGAAAGATGGAGGAGATGGTGGCGACGATGGAGTTCAACGATCCGTTCATTGATCCTATGGACGTCTCCATGTCCCGTCAGCAGCTCATGGAAGCACGAGAAGCAGCAGCAGATGCCCAAGCTCGAATCACTGGGATGGCTTGTCGAGGTGAGATGAAGGCGCTCAAGTGAAGGAAACCCGTGCGTTTGATGATCTAAGTAGAAAAAGTCGTCCGCAATCTAGTTATTGACTTAGCCCAGTTTTTTTATCGGCTTAAAAAATAAGCTGACCCCTCCTAAGCTCCTTTTATAAGTCGTCCAGCTTATTACTTGGAGCTTCAACTAATAAGTCGGACAGTTTATGGGAGAAGCTGGAGAGGGAGCAGCTTATATCTTAAGCCGGCAAAAAAGTGGGCCCTGATCAAATCAAAGAAAGCGAAGAACGGACCGAGTTGCAAGTTATTAATTGTGTTAATTAGTCTTAGTTACATTGCAAGTGTATAGGACTAGGAGTATCAGTGGCATGTTTTCCCTTAGTGCAGTAGTGCAAGTGCGAGTTTTGATTTTATTGTTAATTAATGTGTGCTAATTGTGATCGCAATCGATCCATTAATCTATGGATGTTTTGTTTTTTATGTAAGAGTGTTAAATCTGATTTATGCAAGCATTTGCCACTAGATCTATTTTCTTTTTTCACTAATTTATCTTCCCTCATATTACCATTACAATGAACAATAGCAGATACATGATTCCCAGTGAAAAAAGGTGCTTTTGACGAGGGGATCAGATATGTGTATGTGCACCCTCTAGAAAAGTTCACCTCAAAAAGGGGATTATGCAGAATTTAATTATTGCATCAGAAGGCACTAAAAATCAAATCTTTATTAGTACCAAAGATCAACAATATCTGCTCCTTATTACAAATCTTTCACACGATAGCACAGATTGACACTTGAGTTAGGTAAAGAAATTAATCAGAGTATCCTCGGTTAGTAGTACTTAAACTTGTACAATGCGAACATACGAGACTTCATATTCATCCTCCGTCCTGTACCTTATGTGTTACATGGTGGATTTACAACCGATGTTGATCTAGGAGAAGAAAAAACTAAAGAGAAAAAAAAGAAATATAAAAACCCTAGCTAGCTGAAACTTTACACCGGTATATTGCCTAAAATTCAGTGAACCAAGCAGAGCCTAAATAGTTGGTGCCCTAGATTTAGTCAAATTATGAAATAAAATTTACAAAAATATCAATTATAATATAATCTATTGTATATATGTTGTTATAATGTGTATATTCATATATTATATATAGTTGGTATTATGAATATAGATATGTTTTCTTATAGTCTTAATCAAAATTTACAATGTTTGATTTTGACTTAACCAATAAAGCAAAATAAATAAAAACATAGGGAGTACAAAGAAACATCCCACCTAAGCCCAGCTTATATCTTTGTTTTTATGAACTGCTTTTCTCATATGATCTTTGCGTGTGTGTGCGGTTTTTCTATGAGCTGGTTTAGTACCATGTAACTTTTGCGTCCTTAATTAACGCTGGATTGGAAAAAATTTGTCAAAAAAAGGATTGGAATTAAATTTAGAAGATGGTCTTGCTAATTCTTATTCAAGTGTGAATTAAGTTAGAGGTCACTTTAAAGCCGTTCGATTTACATCGTTATTCCTGTCACATATGACGCATATAAGCTGGTAAGTAAACCCGAGCATGGATAGCCTGGTCTAGTCGGGCTGACCCAACCCAGACTAAAAATGGCCTGACCTGACCGTATATTTAGTCTCGATGGGCACGCAACACGGCAGCTGCGTGTGCTGAGATACAGCAGCAAAGACACGGCATCTAGGACCACGGCGAAGATCTTCTGCCGTGTGTGCTCGTTCATGTAACACAATTTTTTACTGTCTCATGCAGTACACACTATTGACTCAAAATTATGAACGCTATCATGTCAATTTTTATAGATACTAAACGCTTAAAAAATGATGGCCGGCCATACGTGTCCCAAATCCTAAAAATGTAAAAAACGCAGCTGCCCTTGCTTGTTGAAAGAGCGCACATAACAAAAATTCACACCCCAATATTCTCTTTTTGGATGGACACTAATGGGTTGAGACGAGTAGTGTTTGTAATTTATAAACATTTTCAGATAACCTCAATAATCCGTGTAATTAAGGTGTACTTCAGTGTAAGAAAACTAGTGGTGGCGGCCTGGCGCTGGCGGGAGGGAAGGAGAGGAGCCTAAGGTCTAATAAGTGATGGAAATAAGGATAAGCAAGCCATCCATGGCCACTGGCGTCAGAAGGCAACATCAGCCATGCAACAACCGCAGGTGCAGCCCCGCCCCAGCGCGCGCGGCTTCCTTCATGCCGCCGTCACGTTTAAGCCTAGGAACCCGTTCCTCCTGCACCGTCCGGCCGCGTCCGCCGCCGGCGCCGGCATCGGCGTCCAGCTGACGGTGTCGGACACCGAGCTAGCGTCCCGCGGCTTCGACGTGCGGTGCACCGCGGAGGGCCTGGACGTGGCGGCCCTGAACCAGGTGTTCGCGCGCGTGGGGTTCCCGAAGCGGGACGACGAGCGGCTGCGGCGCGCGCTGGAGCACAGCGAGGTGGCGTGGCTGGCGTCGGCGGCGACGGGGCGTCCCGTGGCGTTCGCGCGCGCGGCGGGTGACGGGGTGTTCAACGCGGTGGTGTGGGACGTGGTGGTGGAGCCGTCGTGCCAGGGGCTGGGGCTCGGCCGCGCCGTCATGGAGCGGCTGGTGGCGGAGCTCCGGCGCAAGGGCGTCGGCAACATCGCGCTCTACGCGGAGCCCCGGGTGGTGGGGTTCTACCGCCCGCTCGGATTCGCCATGGACCCCGACGGCATCCGGGGCATGGCGTACTACCGCAGCAGGCAGAAGACTGCACAGTGATCACCATCCATCTCTGATGTATATTTCTTTCTTTCTTTTTGTTTCTCTTCCTGGTTTGCCTGGCAACAATGGGGGATTGATCCACAATGTCAAAATATGATTAATACAACTCACATTACAGGGTGATCGATGAACAATTGATTGGCGATCGAACACCTTACACCAGAGAACAGGAATATATGAGATGGCACAGTTTCAGGCACGACCAAACCAAAGTAAAGTAGATAGCACAATCATGAAATTCGAAAGCACTGAGCGCCGTCGATCGATCGGTTGTAGGCTTGCAGCCTAGCATTGCCGGCGCCGGATGGCGCACGCGGAGAGGAAGACGAGGAGGATGAAGACGATGACGGCGAGGAAGGAGGCGACAACGGAGCCGCTGGTGCGCTCGCAGAAGCCGTGGAAGTTCATGCAGATGGGCACCCAGTTGGCGCGCCGGTTCCCCTCGTGCGCCACATACACGATCGCCGCCGCCGCGGACGCAGCGGCCGTCACGAGCACCACCATCACCGTGTCGCCGATGAGCAGCAGCAGCCTGACGACTGTCGCCTTGGGCCGGATGATGCCCACGACGGAGAAGGGGAGCGACAGGACCAGGTACCCCGCAGCGACCGCGTTGGCGGCCAGGAAGAAGGTGAAGGTCGGGAAGTCGTCGAACCTGGCCCTGAACTGGAAGTGCTCGGTGAAGACGGATAGCGTCTCGTTGGAGGTGCCCGTGGCGATGGCGGCCGCCAGCGTCGGCCCGAAGGCGACAATCCTCAGCAGCAGGTCCACGAATGCCATGCAGCGACGGAAGCCCTCGGCGCCGCTGCGCAGGAGGAAGGGCACACCACCGGACTTGCGCTGCTGCTGCACCGGCGCGGTTGGAGCTGCTGCTGGCGGCGGTGGCGCAGCTGTAACTGGGCCCTTGCCGGTGGTGTCGTCCATGTGGATAACGGTGGCCTCGTTGGTGCTGCTCATGTTTGTTTGCTGGGATAGCTAGCTGCTCTGCCCAGTTGCTGCTTACTTGGGATGGATGTGTGATGAAGATGAAGATTGCTTGCTGCATAGAGATCATCATGCAATGCAATATATACACATCTAGGCAGCTCCAGTGTAGATGTAATGGAATTGTTGAAGAATAATTGAAATGCCTAATTGTGAAGAAGTTGAAAGTTAGTAGCGTGGTTGGGTTTGCAGGAGTGGTTGCTTAGTTCTGCTGGAATTTGCTTTTCTAACTGCTCTGCATTTCACAGGTATGAGAACTGGGCACAACCAGGAGCAGTTGAACTAGAAAGACAATTGGCACATATATCCTTGATTCCTTGCAGATATTCATAGCAAAACCAATCGTCAACGAAGTTGATTGGGCGTTGCAAGGATGCATCACACATCCTTCAGCTTCCAGCTACTGGACTAGAATAGCACAGCCCTTCATCCCAGCAACCAATCAGAATTTCGTTCTAAGACCTAATGCAGCTTCCCCGCCCTCCAGATATTCCAAAACTAACTTCATTCAGATAAGCACGGTATCTGCTTTCAGATCAAGATAGTCAACCGGCGTTATTTCTCGAATGTGCGCAATCAACATTCAGAAACCTCAACAGTTGACACGCTCACAGGCATCGAAGTAGGACTTAGCTCGTGCGTGTACAGTTTTTAGATAAAAGGCCTCGGGCCCGACTTTAAATTAATAAAGCCCTGGACAGAATTCAACAGCAACATAGTTCAAACAACAAACCAAATTACAAGCCACATAGAACAAGTTTCATGGCAACACTTGCCAACTAAAAGAGATACTAAACAAAGTAGACTTAGGCCACCGCCGGGGAGCTTTGAGAGGGGTTGCGCGTTTGCAGGTACAAGGATCGAAGTATCTCCAGCAGGAGCTCCATCTTCGGTTTAAGCTTGTTCTTTAGCAGGGGACGCCACAGCTGCAGGAACATAGACGTTTTGAAAAAGCAGTCAGCGGGCTGTGAAGGTAGCTTATGTTCAATGGTAATTTTGTTCCGAGTAATCCAAAGAGCCCAACTCTGGGCAGCGAATAATATCCAAATCGCAGACTTAGAACTCATGGAAAGAGAATTAACGATCCCAAAGAAATCCTGGAAAGAATGGGGGTTCCACTGCACCCCTAGAGCTTCCCTGATTCCACTCCAAGCAAAACAAGCTAAATGACAAGAGAAGAAAATATGATCAACAGTCTCAACATGGCCACAGAGAGCACAGTTTCCATCGGAAGCACCATGGCGTCTATTAATTTGAGCGTTGGAAGGTAATCTCCCTTTAGCCAACTGCCAAAGAAAGATTTTAATTTTTAAAGGCAGCTTGGCACTCCACAACAGGGATTCATGGGGAAGGCTGGGGCCCTGGTTAATCTTGTGATAAAGAGGAGACCGAGAACTTGTCGTTACTTTCCAAACCCCAGGACACAGAATCGGGAAGGGAAGAAAGCGAGACTGCACTAGTCTCGTTAACCAGAGAAAACCAAAGTTCTCGATCCTCAGGCCCAAAGGAGCGGCGAAAAAGAAGCGAGGCAGGAGAGACAGGCAGTGCCTGAGCCTTCATCTCTGCCCAGGCAGGAGAGACAGACAGGCAGGAGAGGCAGGTTGTGCGTGTACAGTTCGCACAACTTAGCAACCACAATTGGAAATAAAAAACATACATCGAAGTATTTGTATAAATGTTACTCGTGGAATTGTGGCAAAACTTCATCTCGTTATATATGATAATTTTCTTAACGCCAGAGTAGAATAGGTATGGTCAAATATGCACGATACCATGTCAATGCCCACACGACCGGTAAAAAGAACAGAGAGCTAGACCTATTCATCTCTCTTCCAGAAAGTACTATACAACATTAATTTATATGAACAGGTGCGTTGAGAATTCATAACCAGTGCCACAGCCTACACAAATCATCGACAAGCACGATGGTAGCAAAAGACAAGGAAAATACAAATTGATGCACAGAACAACCACATCAAAAAGATAACTACAGCAAAGTGTAAACCTCTCCCGTGTTCAGGTATCCGACAGACATACTGTACACGCAGATCCTGTTTTGTACAAACATTTCATACTGACTTGTATGAGTAAAACACTACTGAGAACTCAAACTCCGAATCTGTTGCTCAAATCAGCAGGTTTCAACTTCAGAAGCTAGCAGGAGCTTTAACTGTGGTAGATCCATAGTGTTTTTATGATCGGCATGATGAAAAGCTAGGCCTCAAAAGAAAGCAGCAATGATCAAGTAAAGCAGCACCACGACCACGTACAGTCAACTCCGCTCTGCAACAATCCCAGGGCAAAATATATCTCAGAAAATGCCAAACTAGTTAAATCAACATGTACAAATAACAAAATAGAACTCTAATGTTATAGTCAACCTAATAGTCAGAAATTTGGAACTCCTTTACTTACTGATAGCATATGAAATCTTACCTATAAGATTGGAGTTGGTGAAGGCACTTTTGCTATACATCTTTTGGTTTCCGAAATTACCCCTACCAAAAAAATGATAGATATTCAATAGGAGAGATTTAATAGAGAGTAGTTATTGTCAATCAACCATTGGTTTGCATGCGGAAGAGATAAAAGGAAATGATCATGCAGAGGTAGTTAATAGAGAGAAATTAAGGGGAGGACATGCGTGCATGCAAGGGCATGGAGGGAAAGCTGTCTATTTTTTTCTCTCCACCGATTGTTGCCTAAATCATTGCGCTGAGATTTTTATGCCCTAAGCCTTGGGATGGAGGGAGTAGCAAACAACGAATCGTAACATTAATTGGGCCATAATTTTCGCTAATCAAGGTAATCAATCACTCTGCCATAATTTTCGGTAATCAATACGTCCATAAGATTACACAAAACAGATCGCCGTCGACGTCCGTCGGGTCCTGCCAAATCTTGAGCAACGCCCGCGGCGCCGCGGCTGCCATGACGACGCAAGGATGGCCTCAACCCACCCCGGATGTCTGATTCTGCACAAGCTTCTCCCCTCCCCCGATGGATCCACAGCAGGTGGAGACTGTCAGTTACCTATGCGGAGGTGATTTCTCGATTTTCAGCTAGCGGTTATTTGTATGCATGGCTTGCTTCTTTGTTCAATCTTATTTTGGTTCGATTTGTTGAGCACAAACAGAAGTACAACATGCGTACGTGTGTGGCCTTGATCTAACTGATTCTTGCTCCTGCCAAATAGGAGAAATTATTAACTTCGTTCTCCACTGAATTTTCCAATGTTTATGCAGTACAAACAATTGGAGTTCTTCTTCATATTTTACCGAGTGTGAGGCTGTGAGCTGGTTTAGATTGCAGACTTCAGAGTGGAGAACAATCTGAAGACCGGAGATGTGATTCAGTGTCGTGAATGTGGCTACAGCATCCTGCAAGTAGCCTACGCGCCAAAGTAGGCCTAGATCAGTTTATTCTCTTGATCTTCTTAAAATCTCTTATTAATTTCTTGGTTTAATTTTTCTTTGGCGGTTGCCTTTTTGCTTGCCATTTTAAATATACGGTTAACTAATCATAATGGAAATTTTACATAGCGCAATTTGGGGCGTTATACTTGATTTTAGTTCCATCAGCCATTATTCTGAAAAAAATATCTTCACCATCGGCCATCATCTTTGATGACCACACAGTCTGTCATTCTAAAAAAAAAAGTATCTTCATCATTGCCATCATCTTTGGCTATTAAATGCACCTCATATAATTTATATTCCTTCTTACCTATAAGATTGGAGTTGGTGAAGGCACTTTTGCTATACATCTTTTGGTTTCCGAAATTACCCCTACCAAAAAAATGATAGATATTCAATAGGAGAGATTTAATAGAGAGTAGTTATTGTCAATCAACCATTGGTTTGCATGCGGGAGAGATAAAAGGAAATGGTCATGCAGAGGTAGTTAATAGAGAGAAATTAAGGGGAGGACATGCGTGCATGCAAGGGCATGGAGGGAAAGCTGTCTATTTTTTTCTCTCCACCGATTGTTGCCTAAATCATTGCGCTGAGATTTTTATGCCCTAAGCCTTGGGATGGAGGGAGTAGCAAACAACGAATCGTAACATTAATTGGGCCATAATTTTCGCTAATCAAGGTAATCAATCACTCTGCCATAATTTTCGGTAATCAATACGTCCATAAGATTACACAAAACAGATCGCCGTCGACGTCCGTCGGGTCCTGCCAAATCTTGAGCAACGCCCGCGGCGCCGCGGCTGCCATGACGACGCAAGGATGGCCTCAACCCACCCCGGATGTCTGGTTCTGCACAAGCTTCTCCCCTCCCCCGATGGATCCACAGCAGGTGGAGACTGTCAGTTACCTTTGCGGAGGTGATTTCTCGATTTTCAGCTAGCGGTTATTTGTATGCATGGCTTGCTTCTTTGTTCAATCTTATTTTGGTTCGATTTGTTGAGCACAAACAGAAGTACAACATGCGTACGTGTGTGGCCTTGATCTAACTGATTCTTGCTCATGCCAAATAGGAGAAATTATTAACTTCGTTCTCCACTGAATTTTCCAATGTTTATGCAGTACAAACAATTGGAGTTCTTCTTCATATTTTACCGAGTGTGAGGCCGTGAGCTGGTTTAGATTGCAGACTTCAGAGTGGAGAACAATCTGAAGACCGGAGATGTGATTCAGTGTCGTGAATGTGGCTACAGCATCCTGCAAGTAGCCTACGCGCCAAAGTAGGCCTAGATCAGTTTATTCTCTTGATCTTCTTAAAATCTCTTATTAATTTCTTGGTTTAATTTTTCTTTGGCGGTTGCCTTTTTGCTTGCCATTTTAAATATACGGTTAACTAATCATAATGGAAATTTTACATAGCGCAATTTGGGGCGTTATACTTGATTTTAGTTCCATCAGCCATTATTCTGAAAAAAATATCTTCACCATCGGCCATCATCTTTGATGACCACACAGTCTGTCATTCTAAAAAAAAGTATCTTCATCATTGCCATCATCTTTGGCTATTAAATGCACCTCATATAATTTATATTCCTTCTTACCTATAAGATTGGAGTTGGTGAAGGCACTTTTGCTATACATCTTTTGGTTTCCGAAATTACCCCTACCAAAAAAATGATAGATATTCAATAGGAGAGATTTAATAGAGAGTAGTTATTGTCAATCAACCATTGGTTTGCATGCGGGAGAGATAAAAGGAAATGGTCATGCAGAGGTAGTTAATAGAGAGAAATTAAGGGGAGGACATGCGTGCATGCAAGGGCATGGAGGGAAAGCTGTCTATTTTTTTCTCTCCACCGATTGTTGCCTAAATCATTGCGCTGAGATTTTTATGCCCTAAGCCTTGGGATGGAGGGAGTAGCAAACAACGAATCGTAACATTAATTGGGCCATAATTTTCGCTAATCAAGGTAATCAATCACTCTGCCATAATTTTCGGTAATCAATACGTCCATAAGATTACACAAAACAGATCGCCGTCGACGTCCGTCGGGTCCTGCCAAATCTTGAGCAACGCCCGCGGCGCCGCGGCTGCCATGACGACGCAAGGATGGCCTCAACCCACCCCGGATGTCTGGTTCTGCACAAGCTTCTCCCCTCCCCCGATGGATCCACAGCAGGTGGAGACTGTCAGTTACCTTTGCGGAGGTGATTTCTCGATTTTCAGTTAGCGGTTATTTGTATGCATGGCTTGCTTCTTTGTTCAATCTTATTTTGGTTCGATTTGTTGAGCACAAACAGAAGTACAACATGCGTACGTGTGTGGCCTTGATCTAACTGATTCTTGCTCCTGCCAAATAGGAGAAATTATTAACTTCGTTCTCCACTGAATTTTCCAATGTTTATGCAGTACAAACAATTGGAGTTCTTCTTCATATTTTACCGAGTGTGAGGCTGTGAGCTGGTTTAGATTGCAGACTTCAGAGTGGAGAACAATCTGAAGACCGGAGATGTGATTCAGTGTCGTGAATGTGGCTACAGCATCCTGCAAGTAGCCTACGCGCCAAAGTAGGCCTAGATCAGTTTATTCTCTTGATCTTCTTAAAATCTCTTATTAATTTCTTGGTTTAATTTTTCTTTGGCGGTTGCCTTTTTGCTTGCCATTTTCAATATATGGTTAACTAATCATAATGGAAATTTTACATAGCGCAATTTGGGGCGTTATACTTGATTTTAGTTCCATCAGCCATTATTCTGAAAAAAATATCTTCACCATCGGCCATCATCTTTGATGACCACACAGTCTGTCATTCTAAAAAAAAGTATCTTCATCATTGCCATCATCTTTGGCTATTAAATGCACCTCATATAATTTATATTCCTTTTGCAAATATAGATGAATAAAAACATTTGTTATCGTACAAATATAATATGGACGAAGTGATGAACGAAAACTACCCACCCTATTTTAACAGAATAGATACGCTGCCGAATTATAGTTTTCTATCAAATTACTTTATAGTAAATTAAATTACAATATTATTTAAATATTATGTGCCTATTTTGATATGAAGTTTCATGCATATATTTATATTTGCAGCAAGAAAATACTTATGTAGGCCGTAGCAACGCACGGGCGTTTAGCTAGTTCTCATAATATTCGACTGTTACATTGTAGTGTCCATAGTCATACTTCAAAATTTTACATGTTGCCCTCTATCAGATTTAAATCTTTGAACTGTGCACGTGGAACTATAAAACTTTGCAGAAGATATTTGTTGTTTTTCTGATATGTAAAATCTTAAATAATTTTCTTTAGAATGATGATATTCACTTTGAATATTCCAATAAATGCTTTCTATGCTTGAATGAGATGGTATAGTGATTGATTCAACTTTAGTTTATTTTTATTTGTTAAAAACATGTTAATGTACATGACTCATCGGCTGGAGTGATAGTGGCAGCATAAATTCTTGAGAGGAGGAAGAATGAAAGATGTGGCAATGTATGTTTTGTTTGTCCACTAATGGACTGATTTATGCATTAGAAAAATCTTGAATTGGTTATCTGATAATTTTTGTTGTTTATAGTGTGGTTTTGGTGGATTCTAGACCCAAAAAGAGAGGTTTTGTAATCACTCTGAGCCTGTGTTTCTATTATCAAGTTCTTCAAAATAAATTGCGAGCACTTATTCCTTGCATCGCAAATATGGCTTTATGAGTACTGGAATTACATGATCAAGAAATGAGAAGGCCCAAATTTTCAAACCAAAATTCTAAAAATTTGGTCATGCGTAGGAGGCCTCAAAATAGATTTTAAATTGAAAATAAAAGAGTTAAGAACAAGAACTATAGAAACGGCAACACCCATAAAATGGTAGGTTCAAAAACTTTGTGATGTATTGTGGAGATGTGCGTTGCACGTGCACGCTAACTAGTGCAACAAAGGATAGGAAAGCTTATATTCTGGATAGGCCAAACTACTTCAAATATAAAAACAGATGTTACTACGTAAAGATTAGTATGCGACTATTAGCAATGAAAAATATGGTAAATTATGAGGTAATCATTAAAATAACTTCAATTAGTATCAATCGAACACATAAGACACAAATTAAAGCTCTTTTAACATATTAAAGTTCACATAAGACCCCGACAACTCAAATATATAATAATTAAGTAAAAGATATAAATATTACATAATAAATCTAGAAGCACAACTGCTAGTTATTTAGAAAATATGTTCCTCTAAAGTCAGAGCACCAACTCGGGAGGAAAGAGCCACATTCCACATGTTCCCTGGTAGAAAGGCTTGCGAAACCTTTTCTGGTTAGACAACCGAGTCTTCATGTTAAATACCTCGCCCGACTCAATAAAATAGATGTCACCCTCGGCAACATGTTTACAAGGTGTAGAAATAGATTTGGAGAAGAATCGTCCAATGAAGAGCGCTTCTCCGCTGCCCATACCATTAGCCATTGGCACCCATTCTCCTGTGTCAACATCAGCTTTGAAAACTTCAACCTGGCGAATAGATGGCATGGAAAGATCACGAGGGGTATGAATGTGTGACTTCACCATGATCAGCTTCCCTCGTGACTCGACTAGATGCCAAATAATGATTTCTTCATCGGATATGTCATCATCTGGGCAACTCAGAAAGTTGATGTCATTACGGCCATCCTCATCATCTGCCACTGCTTGCCCGTACTCCTCATAATCATCCACCAGTGCCTCTGCTGCATGCTCATCATCAGCCACAATTGCCATGTTAAGAACCTCCTCGACGTCACCAGCAGCAACATCAATAAGGCTGGTGCCAACGCGGGCTAGAGGCGGGGCGGTATCGCCCGGAGGGAGGCGAGAGGGAGGCGAGAGGGAGGCGAGAGGGCAGCGGCGGGCGCCGGCTCCGTCGCCCGGCGGGAGCGGGCGATACCGCCCGGCTGTCGCCCGCGCTGGCGGGGCGGGAGCGGGCGAGAGGGGGGCGGGAGCGGGCGAGAGGGGGGCGAGAGCAGGCGGGGCGGGAGCGGGCGAGAGGGGGGGGGGGGCGAGAGCGGGGCGGGAGCGAGACGAGAGGGGGTAACGGCTAGCTGTCGTGGCGCGATCTGATTCGTCCACGTCAGCTAGCCGTTGAGGTATCCGTTGGAGCTCAAAAAAATTCGAATTTTTTTGCAAAAAATTCCAAATTTCATCCCCAACCCCCTATAAATACCCCCACCTGGTTTTAGTCATTCCACACCCCACTTCATCTCCTCCACTCTCCATTTCCACTCCTCTCGACGCCATGTCTTCTAGCAGCAGTTTGAACTCCAGCGACGGAATGGAGGGTGATATGATCGATGCATTCCAGGCGGAGTATGAGGAGGCGATGCTCAACCCCGAGGCGGTGCCAAGACCGCCGCGACGCCGCCGACAGCTCCAGCATGATTTGATTGAGCATGTGTGGGCTAATGCCTAGATTATGTAATTTTTTCAAATTTTTATGTAATTTTTTCAAATTTTTATGTAATTTTTTCAAATAATGTAATCGGTAACAATTTTAGTTGAATAAAATAATTTTCTTGCATTATTTTGAATGTTGTAAAAGAGAGGAGAGAGAAAAGCTGATGTGGAGGAGAGAGAAGTGAGAGCTGGCACTATAGCCCGTGCACTGGCACCGTGGGGTGAGAGTGGGGTGAGAGTGAGGGTAAAAGCTGACGTGGCGAGGCTATAGTGGGGTGATGCATTGGTACCAGCCTAACTACCTCTTCCTCCTCCACCTCCTGCTCCTCATAGTCATCATCAGAATCAGGCCACCACTCATAACCTTCATAATCAAGTGGCTGCCGAATGACACGCCTTCCAATGGTAACCATGGGACTTCCATCTTCATCCAATCCTAGATCAAAGGGGATGAGGTTCTCTGCCTTGGTGATGGCATAGAGTTTATCTCCAAGGAAGGCGATGTCAACGATATAGATATACGGTTCTGCTCGTGGTTCCGGCAACCACACACCCTTTCCTGGCAGAATTACGATAAAAGGAGTTGTCTTGTTGGTAGTGATCACGGCAATAAAATCATGGATGGTAGAGCGCATCACGAACTTGCGGACATAGTAGGCATGGTGGAGGACTGCATCCAACTCTGGCAGCGGGACGTTGCTGAGAGAGAAAACATTGTGTAAAACAAACTTGTCATAGCGGCGGCGAGTTTCTCCATCGTCCTTTAGGATTTCCCGGTAGGTGCGGAGGAGTAACCAGTTGTTGTTTGAGACCTGGCAGGATGCGTTGTCGGGGATTGAAGCAGGGTATTCCAATCGTTCATCGGGTGGGACGATGACTTCTCCGGAACAGCGAAGGATCCATGGTAGCTGTTGCGCTTGAGGGCCGCGGCGGCGGACGGCTGAGTGCCATGTACGGCAGACGGCGCGGCAGCGGGCACGGTCGGCGGGGTCAGGGAGGGCCGCGACGACGAGGTCTACGAGATCTAGTGGGAGGTCAAGCCAGGACGACATGAGAATCGATTGTGTAATGATCGATCGATGGATACGCAGCTTGGAAACAGGAAGTCCTCGAGAACGGAAGGTACTTATTGTCGCCAGGTTATGCACCGTGCGGTAACAGAGGTATGCACGTCTCCGGCAATCCTTTTTGTACCGTAAGCAGTTTCCATAGACGTCCATGTTATGTCGCGATGCACGATCTGTCACGTGAAATTTCATCCCCAACCCCCTATAAATACCCCCACCTGGTTTTAGTCATTCCACACCCCACTTCATCTCCTCCACTCTCCATTTCCACTCCTCTCGACGCCATGTCTTCTAGCAGCAGTTTGAACTCCAGCGACGGAATGGAGGGTGATATGATCGATGCATTCCAGGCGGAGTATGAGGAGGCGATGCTCAACCCCGAGGCGGTGCCAAGACCGCCGCGACGCCGCCGACAGCTCCAGCATGATTTGATTGAGCATGTGTGGGCTAATGCCTAGATTATGTAATTTTTTCAAATTTTTATGTAATTTTTTCAAATTTTTATGTAATTTTTTCAAATAATGTAATCGGTAACAATTTTAGTTGAATAAAATAATTTTCTTGCATTATTTTGAATGTTGTAAAAGAGAGGAGAGAGAAAAGCTGATGTGGAGGAGAGAGAAGTGAGAGCTGGCACTATAGCCCGTGCACTGGCACCGTGGGGTGAGAGTGGGGTGAGAGTGAGGGTAAAAGCTGACGTGGCGAGGCTATAGTGGGGTGATGCATTGGTACCAGCCTAACTACCTCTTCCTCCTCCACCTCCTGCTCCTCATAGTCATCATCAGAATCAGGCCACCACTCATAACCTTCATAATCAAGTGGCTGCCGAATGACACGCCTTCCAATGGTAACCATGGGACTTCCATCTTCATCCAATCCTAGATCAAAGGGGATGAGGTTCTCTGCCTTGGTGATGGCATAGAGTTTATCTCCAAGGAAGGCGATGTCAACGATATAGATATACGGTTCTGCTCGTGGTTCCGGCAACCACACACCCTTTCCTGGCAGAATTACGATAAAAGGAGTTGTCTTGTTGGTAGTGATCACGGCAATAAAATCATGGATGGTAGAGCGCATCACGAACTTGCGGACATAGTAGGCATGGTGGAGGACTGCATCCAACTCTGGCAGCGGGACGTTGCTGAGAGAGAAAACATTGTGTAAAACAAACTTGTCATAGCGGCGGCGAGTTTCTCCATCGTCCTTTAGGATTTCCCGGTAGGTGCGGAGGAGTAACCAGTTGTTGTTTGAGACCTGGCAGGATGCGTTGTCGGGGATTGAAGCAGGGTATTCCAATCGTTCATCGGGTGGGACGATGACTTCTCCGGAACAGCGAAGGATCCATGGTAGCTGTTGCGCTTGAGGGCCGCGGCGGCGGACGGCTGAGTGCCATGTACGGCAGACGGCGCGGCAGCGGGCACGGTCGGCGGGGTCAGGGAGGGCCGCGACGACGAGGTCTACGAGATCTAGTGGGAGGTCAAGCCAGGACGACATGAGAATCGATTGTGTAATGATCGATCGATGGATACGCAGCTTGGAAACAGGAAGTCCTCGAGAACGGAAGGTACTTATTGTCGCCAGGTTATGCACCGTGCGGTAACAGAGGTATGCACGTCTCCGGCAATCCTTTTTGTACCGTAAGCAGTTTCCATAGACGTCCATGTTATGTCGCGATGCACGATCTGTCACGTGAAATTTTGTCGTGCAAGTCATGGACATCCAATTTTCTCAAGAAAAAAGTCATGAACATCCAATCTCTTCTCTACTAATAATATTGCTAGAGGTATGGTCCGTGGCTCGCAAGTACGCTTTCAATCCACCAAAATACGCTTTCCTCGGATTCAGACCCGAAATGTTTTCTTTGGTCAGGCCACACCCGTGCGGTCGATAGGGTCTTCACATCCCGCCACCGGAGCTTCCTGCCGCCACCTACCCATCTCCGGCAACTGGCGCCTTCTCCCTCATCCGGCCAGAGAAACAAAACCTCTCGCATGATCCCCCCGCCCTGAAATCTGGGCGAAGCAGCCGGCGAAAAGCCTTGCCAAGCCGCCTCCTAGATGTAGCGCTCCGTGTCTCGACCTGTCGGTGGAAAAGGCTTGCCGACCCGCCGCCTAGCTGCACCTCCGCTGTCCCGACCTGCTCCACCACAGGAGCCACGCCGCCGCGGGAGACCTGGTCCTCCTCGATGCTGGCCCCTACCTCTCGACCTGGTCCTCTCCGAGCTCCATTGAATTCCTGTGCAGGCTCGAGCGACGCGGGCCGGACATGGAGGAGGCGATCCCGTGATGGAAGATTTCAGATAGAGACGCCAGGGGTGTACGCGGTGGCACCCCGCTAAACTCATGTTATGCAGCCCATTACAACACCTCCCACCGGCAGTGCACGCACACTCCCTCGCCGACTACGAGGTCATCCGCCGAGGCCATGTCCCGCACCACCGGAAGGAGCTGGCACTCCGTCCTCAGCGTTGGCGCCCAGACCTCACATACGAGCAGCGAGGACGGAGGCACGCGCGAGGAAAACAACCCGACAAGAACCGCACGGAAAGAGGCGATGGGACGGGTTACCCAGAGTCCAACAAGAAGGGGAGAGAGAGAGAGAGAGAGAGAGAGAGAGAGAGAGAGAGAGAGAGAGAGAGAGAGGCGGTGGCATCTGGTTGCGGTGGCGGCTGGTCTCTATCGTCGGCCGTGGTCGCGTGGAGAGCCCAGCTCAGTAGTTGGATTTTTGACATGGATGCGATATTTCTTATCATGGCGATGTTGTTTTGCTGCGGCTTCCGAATTCAGACTCTGGATGGATATCCATTATCCATCGATTCCAACGGTGTGTACACAGCGCTTGAGATGTACTACGTGGTCTTGGATATCCATCAATTCCAAGATTTATGTATACGGAGGATAAGTCAACAATATTTCTTTTCAATTTTACATTAGCTTATCCATTGATGTAACTGAAGATGGGTTATTACAAAATATTGTAACTTATATAGTTTTAGGGATATCAAGAAGGATCCATAATCCTGACGGTGGATTTTGTCCAGTGCTTGATACATGCTTATAATTATGTGCAAGACCGCGTTCAGAAAATGATGTGCAAGAAATTGCTAGGTGGCTTGAGTCTTTCTTTGTTAGATTAACATGACTTGTTTCCTGTCTATACAGTGATATACTTTACTGTTAGAAGGTACTTGCAGATTTGAAATAATTTGCATAAACATGAATATCCGACTTTAGGGATGATACCGCCAGCCACAGCGACACACAATATTCTAGGGTGATCATCGGCAACTAGGCGTTGTCACCAGCCAAAGGAAATTTGTTTTTTGACACGATGAAATGAGAAGAAAGGCTTATAGTTTGGCAGCAGACATTGTCCGTCGAGAAGTTGACAGCTGGTTTCACGCTTATTGGATCACTTGGGTCGAGTAAGCAATGTCGGATGTACTAACAGATGGTACAAAAGACATAAAAATCAAGAACTCCAACATATAGATTCGATTGGGTTCCATGCCATTTTGATACAATTTGGGTATTGATTTAAACATGTAAGAGGTTATAACCATTTGATTTAATATTGCCATTTTCATTCAATTGACTACAGAAGTTTATAACCATTTGATTTAATATGGTGCCGTGGTGGCAACGCACGGGTTTTGTGCTAGTGAGGTATACTACTGGGATTAACAAAAGTTGAATTCGTTTGTTCCTTCTTTGTTGGAATTACCGTAAGTAGTACTATACGGCATTAATTTCTATGAACAGGTTCACAGCCCGCGCCACAAGGTACACAAATCACCCACAAGCACAATGGAAACAAAAGATACGAAAGACACACACAATTCATGCACAGAACCACCACTTCAAAAAGATAACTACAGCAAAGTGTAAACCTCCACCTTGTTGTTCAGGTACCCAACAGACATACTGTACATGCAGATCCTGTTTTGTACAAATATTTCATATTGACTTGTATGAGTAAAACACTCTACAGAGAACTCAACGGCGAATCTGTTGCTCAAAACAGCAGGTTTTAACTTTGGAAGCTGAGCAGGAGCTTTAACTGGGGAAGATCCATAGTGTTTTTATGATCTGCATGATGAAAGGGCTAGGCCTCCGCAGAAAGCAGCAATGATCAAGTAAAGCAGCAGCACAATGACCACAGTCAACACCGCTCTGCAACAATCCCAGCGCAAAATATATCAGAAAATGCCAAACAAATTCAACTGACATGTACAAATCACAAAAAACAGAAATCTAATGTTAGAAAACCATTAGTTAGCTGCACCTGCAAATAGACACTAATTACCAGATTCGCCAGTGAAAGGAGCAGGTGTGTCACCATTTTCAGTCATGAACGCACGACAACAACTTGGGCCATTACAAATGAGTTCGGAGGTGTTTGGATGAGGGATATTTCTTTAGGAAATGTTGATATTTTCATATTTAGTTCAAATTACCAAAGCTCCTATAAAAGTCCCCTTAGGGTAAGTACAACGCCTGGCGCTAATATAGATGCTTACTGTGTCAGAGATAGCGCCGGCAGCCTCGTAACTGTATTTTTCACTGATTTTTCAAGCGTCAGGTGCTTACTTTTGAGTCTATGCCAGAGAAACGGCCAGGAATTGCACAAAACAGCCGGGATTTAATCCCTAGCGCCTATGCCTAAGCGCCCCCGTTGTACATGCCCTTACCTGATCAACCTTTTTATGGGGTAATTTACTCTTATATATATCTCCCCGTTATTTTCCATAACGAAAGCACATATATCACCGGCTTGCAGTTTTTTTTTGTTTAGAAATGACAATTTCCAGCCAGATTGAATCTGGAGGCATAGAAAATTACAAATGGCAGGTTAGTAGCACCAAATGTCCAGATATGGAAGTGTTTTATGGTAGCAAAAGGGGCTCGCTCACTGTATAGTAAACTATTATAGAAATACTTTAAAATCAATAACCACGTGATCGATCCATAACTGACGGCTAGTGTCTTCAAAAATTAACAGGTAGGAAAATAACATAGATTTATGGAAGGTGGAGATGTGCAACACTTACAGAAGCTTGGCATTCTTCATCCAAAGAGCTCTCCTGAGCCTCTTGGATTGCTTGCGGAAGTGGAAAGCACTGTCCTGCATGGTGGAGGTCTTGTCCACCAGAAGCGAGATGCGGTCGCCTCTGTCTAGGATCTTATCTATGTTGTCCACCATGACAGTGTGTATCTGCAGATGTTCGAAAGCACACACACGGTAAGGTCAGCACGCCAACACGGTAAAATGGAACCGTCCTAGGCGCGTCATGACAGATAATGGTGGTGAGAGATTGTGCGCTACTCGCCTCGCTGACTTCTCCGCGGAGGCGATTGAGCGTGTCGGCACTGGGGTTGCTGGAGAAGAACTCCATCTGCTGGTGGAGTACCCTGGAGAACTCGTCGTTCATGGCGTAGGCCAGCGCAGAGTGGGCGACCCTGCCGTAGTTCTTCATGAACCTCATCTGGATGTCCTCCAGGTATATGAAGGGAATTCTCCCTGCGTCATGAACAGATGGCATGGGGAAGCGTTAGCAGCCGGCACTTGGGCTTGGGCAGCATTACTAGAGATAAACTGCTAGATGATGACAGGACATAATGGTCTGTAACCGGTTTGCTTCAGTATTACTACAGTATTGACAGAACTATGTACAGTGAACCGAGCATTCAGTTCTATCCCAAAGCGAATGAATGAGGAGCAGAGGGGAAACAGACTGACTGACTTCCGAAAGTGTCGTTGGCCATGCAGAGGAAGGTGAGGCCGTCGGCGGGGGAGCGGAGGACGTGGAAGATGTAGCGGTCCTGCGCGAAGCAGAGGCGCGCGTCGGCCTCGGCGGGGAGCTTCTCGAGGATGCGGCGCGCGACGGCGCCGGCGTTGCCCGAGACGGCGGCGAACTCCGCCAGCACCACCGTGCCCCGCGCCACGAGGGCGTACACGATCGCCATCGTCTCACCTGGCCTAGGCCGAAGCTCCGGGGTGGGGATCGAAATTGGGGTTTGGGAGCGGAGGGGGCCTGATCTGATCTGCCCTTGGGTCGAGGAAGAGGGAGAGGGAGGCGTATGATTGGGAGCAGTGGTGGGGGTTTGGGGATTTCGAGCGGCGCCGTGCCGTACTGCCGTCGACTACTCCTTTCTCTATTCATTCACGGTTTTCACGACTAATCCTTTTTTCAGATTATTTTTTCTCCCTTCACGCCATGTGGCATGAATGCATGATGCTACTTAGGGGCTAGTTTGGCTCATATCATTTAGGGCTAGAATTAAAAAATTTATTTATGATTCTATCAATTACTTGTTTGGTTGCCACGGAATTGATTATAGTATTCATTTTGAATTTCATGGTTTTTCATTTCATGCTTAACCTTAATACCTATTGGGTACTATGTCATTTCTGTGGCTTTTTCAAAATAAAATGATATCATTATTGTTATTTCATTTTATTTCTACCAATGAAATGAAATGATGGGTGCCAAACAAGCCATGTCTTTTAATTAAAATCTGACTTGTGTTAGATTTTTACTGATAAAATCATACTATAGTAGCAGATAGTATGTAAATAAAACCTTTTTTCAAAATTCCGCCTAACTTTTAATGATTATCAACAACAGTACAAACAGCATAAAATGTTAATAAAAAATACCAATTGGGGTTTGAACCACCTAGTTAGCAACGACCACAAATACTAGCACGAGCCGAAAGCCCCCCAACAAGGTCCTCACCCCTCCATCATCGAAGTTGAGCAAAGCAAAAAAATATAGATTATAATTAAGATTATTTATCCTCGAAATCCTTGCCAAAACCATGGTTCGACTTGTTGTAGTCGCGCCACCGTATCCATGTTGTATATGAACACCATCGACCACCAAAATACCTACGAAGACATATGTGGGCCAACCTCATTGGCAATCACGCCCCCCCCCCCCTTCCCACCACCACCAAAAACGTCGCACCAAGCCATTGATCTTCCTCTCAAATGATACAAAAGTTACTACTGAGAAACACTATATTGTCTCCTACGTTATCCATGGAGCCAACCGACGACAAAGAAGACAAAAACTCACAAGCTCCTCAGGTGCGGCGCAACATGCGACTGATACGTCTCAAACGTATCTATAATTTTTGATGCTCCATGCTTTGTTTTACACCATTTGCCTATTGTTTCGTTACACTTAGTGGCATTTTTATACATTTTCCGGAACTAACCTATTAACGAAGTGCCACAGTGCCAGTTTCCTGTTTTCTGCTGTTTTTGTGTTTCAGAAGTGATACACAGGAAATATTCTCGGAATTGGACGAAACAAGTTCCTGAAGTCATATTTCACCGGGGAGCTCCCAAACATCCGAAGACCTGACGGAGGGGGGCCACGTGGCCCCCACACACAGGGGCGGCGCGGCCTGGCCCCTGGCCGCGCCACCCCCTTGTGAGGGCTCATGGCTCCACCTCTGACAGCCCCCTTTCGCCTACATATACCCCCTGACGAGAAAAACCTAAGGGCCCGATCAGTTTTCCAGAATACATCGCGATCCGCCGCCGCCGTCGACCCGAAGATCGGGAGGGTCCAGAAGCTCTTCCCGGCACCCTGCCGGAGAGGGGAATCGCCACCGGAGGTCTTCTTCATCGCCATGCTTGCCTCCGAAGCGATGAGTGAGTAGTCTACCTTGGACTATGGGTCCATAGCAGTAGCTAGATGGTTGTCCTCTCCACCATGTGCTTCATGTTTAGATCTCATGAGCTGCCCTACATGATTGAGATCACCGTTATGTAATACTATGATGTTGGTTTGTTGGGATCCGATGAATATTGGTGTTTATGATTAAGTTGCTGTACTGAATTATATCTTTTGTTATCTCTATGTTGTTTATGATCTTGCATGCTCTCCGTTGTTAGTGGCTATCTTGGCCGAGTAGTTGCTAGTGACTCCAAGAGGGGGTATTTATGCTCGATAGTGGGTTCATGTCTCTATTTCACCTGGGGGAGTGACAGAAACCTCTAAGGTGGTAGATGTGCTGTTGCTACTAGGGAGAAAACAACATTCATATGCTCAAGGGCATATGCTTTGTTTACATTACACACTTTGCTTAATGCAATTATCTGTTGTTCGCAACTTAATACTTCTAGGGTGTTCGGATGATATCCCCGGGGGTGGATTATTAGTCATAGATGCAGTTGGATGGCGGTCTATGTATTTTGTTGTAATGCCCAGAGTGAATCTCATAGTGATCTTCTTGACATATCACGTTATCTTTATTCTATCAATTGCCCAACTGTAATTTGTTTACCCAGCATGTTATTTATCTATGGAGAGACACCACTAGTGAACTGTGGACCCCGGTCCTATTTTAATCATATTGCAATCACCTGTTTACTTTCCCGCACTGTTTACTTTACTAGCATTTTACTACTGTTTTCCACTCGATACACTCATAACCTTTGTTTCAAGCAAACCGGTGAGATTGACAACCTCATCGCAAGTTGGGAGCAAAGTACTTGTTTGTGTGTGTGCAGGTTCCACGTTGCCATTGGCCAAAGACGAGTCAACAAGTATCGTTAACGGCGCCCTTGTTGAAGCTACTAAGCCAGTCCGCATCACCTTCAGTCGTCACCGTCTCCCTTCTCCTGAACGATATTAAACCTTGGTTTCTTAACTGAGGGAAAACTTGCTGCTGCACTCATCATACCTTCCTCTTGGGGTTCCCAACGGGCTGGTCATTCACCACGCACAAGGACTGTCTGTTGCCACATTCACCTTAAGCATCAGCCTCTTTTCTGGCGCCGTTGCCGGGGAAGGAAGAGAAGACTTCTGCGAGGGGAGTTCTTCGCACACATATTCTTTACTTTGTTATTTGTTTTGCTTTACTTTATTTATTTTACCTGCATCGTTTTATATCAAAAACCCAAAAAAATTAGAATCCTTGGTAGTTGTTTTTACTTGTCTTGCTTTATCATGCTTTCTATCAATGGTTGGTTTCTTTGAAACTAAATCTTTTTGGCAAGGTGGGTTCACGGAAGAGCAGCAAAATTATTATGAGGAACACCGCTTGTCACAAAAAGGGAAACACTTATGGGAACAAATCAATAGATTATATATCATTGCTAGAAATGTGTGCTCTACTTATATTGTTACTTATTGCTTTGATGAATCTTGTTGTTGTAGGAGGTATAAACACCTCCCTTTTCAATGTGAGTATAATGATGATGTTACCATATCTTCTTATATTAATGGAAATTATGACTTCTATGATGTGGAACAAATGGAAGAATTTATTGCTTGGAAAGGTGCATTCGAACTTGCTTATTTGCTTGAAAATACTGATGATGCACCTTATAAATATGAGGTTTATGATATACTCACATTTTGCTTTGATAATTACAAGGAAGGAAATGGCTATATTCTTAAATATCTTAATAGATGCTCTCCAACGGAAGAGACTAATGCCTTGAAGGAGCCTATGGAAGAAGAAATTGGAAGCTCAATGGATGAAAAAGAGGAGGAGAGTGATGATCAAGAGGGGGAAGAATGGAGCTACCCATGTCTACCTCCCAATAAGAGTAACTCTTTAACTAATACCTTATTTGATAGCCCTCCATGCTTAACAAAGGAGGATGAGTGTGATATTTATATTGTTGAGTTTATTCATGATGCTACTGAAAATTATTATGAGAGAGGAAAATATGGTTGTTGGAATTCTCATGTTACTAAAACACCTCTCTTCATATTGAAAGTTTTGAAGTTGCTCTTGTTTTATCTACCCATACTTGTTACTATGTGCTTCTTTTATTTATTTTCTTACAAGATTCCTAAGCATAGGAAGTGGGTTAGACTTAAATGTGTTTCATATTTGCTCCTTGATGCTCTCTTTTGCTTCAATTCACATTTCTTATGCGAGCATCTATTCGCAATTTTCTGCGCCTAGCTCAAAGGCGTTAAAGAAAAGCACTCTTGGGAGATAACCCATTGTTTACTTTTCAGTACTTTTTCTTTTATTTGAGTCTTGGAAGTCATTACTACTGTAATGACCGCTCCTTATCTTGTTTATTTCGTTTTTGTGCCAAGAGAAGCCTCTATTTGAGTGAGGTAAAGATTTGGGGTTATTGCTGTCCTGAAACTGTTTTCGGTGCTGCACCGTAAAAATTCGTGAAAATTCTCTGTTTATCTTTTGGACCTGCGATTTCTTGTGCATATGCCCCAGGTTATATCCAAACTTTTCTTAGTTGAACACTTTTTGATTTGAGCAACAGAAAATCCCTCAAAAATTCGTCCATTATCAGCTGTCCAGTTTTGACAGATTTCTGCCAATATTTGTTTTTGCCACTTTATCGCTTTCTTTTGAGTTCTTTTTTATCATGGAATTCTTGTGGAAGTTGCTACAGTAGTATATACTTTATATGTGGTGGTTTTGGGTTGAAATCTGAAGCTAAAAGAGGTTGAATATATTTTATGCTTACACTAATGTTGCTAATAGAATTGTGTTTAGTTTTGTATGAAGGAAGTTTTCAAGTGTAGGGATTGGAGAATGATGAGATGAGTTGAAGAATGGACAAAAGCTCAAGCTTGGGGATGCCCATGCATCACCCCAAGAAATATCCAAGAAGTACAAGCGTCAAAGCTTGGGGATGCCCCCGAGGCACCCCTTCTTCATCGGCAAAAATCAGGTCACCTTTCAAAACACTATATTTTTATTGCTTCATGCACTATGTGTTTTTCTTGGAGCGTCAGTTGTTTTAGTTTTCTTAGTTTGTTTAGTTTGTTTGTTTGCTGCAATAAATGGTTGGACCCCAACAAATTTCCTTTGGAGGAGATGTACTCGTTTTCATTTGCAAAGAATGCTCTAGTTTTCACTCTTATTAATCGAGCATTCTAGTTTTTCTGCTACTGCTTTTGGTTTTCGTTTTCACCTTGATATGCGTTCAGATCTTGTCATATCTTTTCATCAAGGTGTATTTTTGCCTCTGAACTTTATTGGTTTTCATCAAAAGAGGTTGTTATAAAAATTTCAAATGGTGTTGGAAAAGAGAAAAAGCTTTGTGCAAAATAGTGGTACAAGAAGGAGCTTGTGTAGACTGCGGCTTAGGCTTTTTCATGTCATGCTTGATGTCTTTTTGATAGTATGCTTAGTGGTTTTGCTGTAGCATGACTTGTCTCAAATAACTGAGATTGCTTAATGAGCCTTTGAAAAAATCATGCGTTGTTTTTATTGTATGGAAGCATTATTTTGGTTTTCTCCTTGATGCTTTATTTGGGTTGACTTGGCGCATGCTCACACATGTTAGACTCTTCCAAAGTCGCCATTAGCCTTCATGATCATTTAGTTTTTGACTTTTGATGCCATCGTATGCTTCTTTTAATGTCGCTTTGTCGCTTTGCATGATTATGGCCATTATTGCTCTCTTAGTTGGTCGCTCCCAGTCTTTTGCTAGCCCTCATCTTATACTGAGTATGAGCTCTACTCGTGCATCCAACTCCTAAAAGCCAAAGTTTTCCATTGTGTCCACTATAAATTCCTATGCATGGTATTTGTAAGCCATTCCAAAGTAAAATTTTCGTGTGCTACCTTTCAAAAACCTTCAAAATACTTCTCGTTTTGTGACACTGTTTTCAGCTCATGGGGACGTAGTGGTCGGATTTGCTATCTTCCATATTGTTTATTCCAAAAAGAAAAAAAAAGAGAAAAAAAAAGAAAAAAAGGCACTCCTCCAATGAATGTGAATGTTGGTGGGCACCCGATGGAATCGGTTAGCCATGGTATGTGAAAGGAAAGGTGGGGAGGAGTGCCAAGTTTTATAAAAAGAGCACAAGAGTGCCAATCTCTCTCTCAAAAACTTGCTTTATTTTTGTATGGAAGATAGTAAGAACCCCATTGCCAGTCGTTGACAAAGACAACCACCTCTCAAAATCAAGTTTTATCTCTGTTTTACAAATGAAAAGCTCTAGCACATGTTTAAATCACTGCTTCCCTCTGCGAAGGGCCTTTCTTCTACTTTTATGTTGAGTCACCACCTTCTTCCTTTATGCACCATTAAGAGAGCATAGTTGTCATTCTTAGTGTGATATGCATTGTCCCAAGGTTCATTGATTGACTCATATTGATTGGTTTCACTTGTTCTTAAATTATTTGTATCTAGTCGCCCTCTTAAACTTTGAGGTGTCCTATGCATTTATGTTTTGCTCTCTTTGAAGGACAAGCTGAAAACCACTTGTATGTTTTCCTTATGATTTGAACACACGTTTGACTTTCATTGTTTCATTATCATGATCTTTTGTTTGTGTTCATTTGCATGTTTACAACATGGTTGCTAAGTTCTTATTGTCATGATTATATCTTTCATGCCCATGTTTTAAGTTCTATTGATCCCAGCTCATCAATGCTTACATATATGATCAAGATTATGTAGGTGCATGTCACCTCAAAAATTATTCTTTTGTTATCACTTACCTACTCGAGGACGAGCAGGAGTTAAGCTTGGGGATGCTTGATACGTCTCAAACGTATCTATAATTTTTGATGCTCCATGCTTTGTTTTACACCATTTGCCTATTGTTTCATTACACTTAGTGGCATTTTTATACATTTTCCGGAACTAACCTATTAACGAAGTGCCACAGTGCCAGTTTCCTATTTTCTGCTGTTTTTGTGTTTCAGAAGTGATACACAGGAAATATTCTCGGAATTGGACGAAACAAGTTCCTGAAGTCATATTTCACCGGGGAGCTCCCAAACATCCGAAGACCTGACGGAGGGGGGCCACGTGGCCCCCACACACAGGGGCGGCGTGGCCTGGCCCCTGGCCGCGCCACCCCCTTGTGAGGGCTCGTGGCTCCACCTCTGACAGCCCCCTTTCGCCTACATATACCCCCTGACGAGAAAAACCTAAGGGCCCGATCAGTTTTCCAGAATACATCGCGATCCGCCGCCGCCGTCGACCCGAAGATCGGGAGGGTCTAGAAGCTCTTCCCGGCACCCTGCCGGAGAGGGGAATCGCCACCGGAGGTCTTCTTCATCGCCATGCTTGCCTCCGGAGCGATGAGTGAGTAGTCTACCTTGGACTATGGGTCCATAGCAGTAGCTAGATGGTTGTCCTCTCCACCATGTGCTTCATGTTTAGATCTCATGAGCTGCCCTACATGATTGAGATCACCGTTATGTAATACTATGATGTTGGTTTGTTGGGATCTGATGAATATTGGTGTTTATGATTAAGTTGTTGTACTGAATTATATCTTTTGTTATCTCTATGTTGTTTATGATCTTGCATGCTCTCCGTTGTTAGTGGCTATCTTGGCCGAGTAGTTGCTAGTGACTCCAAGAGGGGGTATTTATGCTCGATAGTGGGTTCATGTCTCTATTTCACCTGGGGGAGTGACAGAAACCTCTAAGGTGGTAGATGTGCTGTTGCTACTAGGGAGAAAACAACATTCATATGCTCAAGGGCATATGCTTTGTTTACATTACACACTTTGCTTAATGCAATTATCTGTTGTTCGCAACTTAATACTTCTAGGGTGTTCGGATGATATCCCCGGGGGTGGATTATTAGTCATAGATGCAGTTGGATGGCGGTCTATGTATTTTGTTGTAATGCCCAGAGTGAATCTCATAGTGATCTTCTTGACATATCACGTTATCTTTATTCTATCAATTGCCCAACTGTAATTTGTTTACCCAGCATGTTATTTATCTATGGAGAGACACCACTAGTGAACTGTGGACCCCGGTCCTATTTTAATCATATTGCAATCACCTGTTTACTTTCCCGCACTGTTTACTTTACTAGCATTTTACTACTGTTTTCCACTCGATACACTCATAACCTTTGTTTCAAGCAAACCGGTGAGATTGACAACCTCATCGCAAGTTGGGAGCAAAGTACTTGTTTGTGTGTGTGCAGGTTCCACGTTGCCATTGGCCAAAGACGAGTCAACAAGTATCGTTAACGGCGCCCTTGTTGAAGCTACTAAGCCAGTCCGCATCACCTTCAGTCGTCACCGTCTCCCTTCTCCTGAACGATATTAAACCTTGGTTTCTTAACTGAGGGAAAACTTGCTGCTGCACTCATCATACCTTCCTCTTGGGGTTCCCAACGGGCTGGTCATTCACCACGCACAAGGACTGTCTGTTGCCACATTCACCTTAAGCATCAGCGACATCTAGATGGTATTAGAGCAGGGGGCTTCTGTTCAAAAGAACATCGTCATCTCCATCCAAGCAACACCGTTGGGATACCATGACTTCAACATAGATCTTATTACACAACTTATGGGAAACCAGAATCCCCTCCTTTCCGTCCCATGACGTCAAAGCAGAGGCCGAAACAAGAGAAGGTGAGTGATTCACCTAGAGGATGGCACTAGGGTTTCTTCCTAGAACGACATACTAAGGGTGTGTTATTTACACAGGCAAAATCTCAAAGGATAAGGTACCATATCTTTTAACTTGGCCCCATCTTTAAGAAAATAATAACTTAGTCAATGTCTTCATGTCACTCGACTAGGAGTCAAGGGAAAAGCACCGCATTGCGAAGGAAGCGCGGATCTTTAACAAATGGTTAGGGTCGTGAGGTAAAGCCGTCATGAACACAAGACAGGTGATGGCATCAAAGAAGAGGAAGAAGCCCTCACCAGACATAGTTAGGTTCAAGTTGAAGAAGATGAAACTATTGGAAAATCAACTAAGAGTATTGATACGTCCAAAATGTATCTATAATATTTGATGCTCCATGCTTGTTTTTATACCATTTGCTTAGTGTTTCGTTACACTTCGTGGCACTTTTATGCATTTTCCGGAACTAACCTATTAACAAGTCGCCACAGTGCCAGTTTCCTGTTTTCTGATGTTTTTGTGTTTCAGAAAAGTTACACAGGAAATATTCTCAGAATTGGACGAAACAAAAGCCGAACGTCCAGAAATTCACCAAAGCTTCCAGAGATCCGAAGAGGAGACATAGTGGGGCCACGAGGGCCCCACACAACAGGGCGGCACGGCCAGGGGCTGGGCCGCGCCCCTATGTGTGAGGTCGCCTCAGCCCACTTCTGACGATGCCCCTTCGCCTATAAAGACCCTCGACGGGAAAAACCTAAATACCCGATCAGAATTCCAGAAAGATATCGCGTTCCGCCGCCGTCGTCGACCCGAGATCGGGAGGGTCCAGAAGCTCTTCCCGGCACCCTGTCGGAGAGGGGAATCGCCACTGGAGGTCTTCTTCATCGCCATGCTTGCCTCCGGAGCGATGAGTGAGTAGTCTACCTTGGACTATGGGTCCATAGCAGCAGCTAGATGGTTGTTCTCTCCAACATGTGCTTCATGTTTAGATCTCATGAGCTGCCTTACATGATTGAGATCACCGTTATGTAATTCTACATGTTGTGTTTGTTGGGATCCGATGAATATTGGTGTTATGATTAAGTTGTTGTTCTAAAATTTATCTTATATTATCTCTATGTTGTTTATGATCTTTCATGCTCTCTGTTGTTAGTAGCTATCTTGGCCGAGTAGTTCCAAGAGGGGGTATTTATGCTCGATAGTTGGGTTCATGCCTCTATTGAATCTGGGGGAGTGACAGAAACCTCTAAGGTTATAGATGTGTTGTTGCCACTAGGGAGAAAATAACATGCATATGCTCGAGGGCATATGCTTTGTTTACATTACACACTTTGCTTAATGCAATTATCTGTTGTTCATAACTTAATACTTGTGGAGTTCTCGGATTGATTCGCCACAAGTGGATTATTAGTCATAGATGCAGTTGGATGGCGGTCTATGTATTTTGTTGTAATGCCCAGAGTAAATCTCATAGTGATCTTCTTGACATATACACGTTATCTTTATTCTATCAATTGCCCAACTGTAATTTATTTACCCAGCATGTGTTATTTTATCTTATGGAGAGACACCACTAGTGAACTGTAGACCCCGGTCTAATTTCCTTTATATTGCTATCACCTGTTTACTTTACTCGCACTGTTTACTTTACTTGCACTGTTTACTTTCTCGCATACTACTATTGTTTTCCACTCGATACGCTCATACCCTTTGTTTCAAGCAAACCGGTGAGATTGACAATCTCATCGTAAGTTGGAACAAAGTATTTGGTTGTGTTGTGTGTAGGTTCCGCGTTGCTACTAGTTGAAGACGCACTAACAAGTATCGTAAACGGCGCCCTTGTTGGAGTGTCACTAAGCTAGCAAGCATCACCTTCTTAAGTTTGGCTTTCTCCTCTTGGATCGACAAACCTCGATTTCATAACTGAGGGAAAACTTGCTGCTATATTCATCACACCTTCTCTTGGGGTTCCCAACTGGTCGGTCATTTACATCATCACCACCGAAGCAATCAAGTATAGGCAATCAAATATTTAAGGTATACAACAAAGTAGTTAATGAACCGGTACGGGACTCAAGGAAGATGTGATCATTGTGGCGGCTGTGTAAACCCATCTAGGGTTCCGTTCCCCTCGCCGGCGATGCTGCTGGTCCGTCCCGCCTCTAGTGGCCTTAGGGCCTTGGAGGCGTGGCGGACCACGAGCTCTCGCTGGTGGGAGGGTTTTTGTTCTTTGTTTAGACTTTTTTCCGGTGTCTTCTTCGTCGAGATGGTGAAGCGGCGGCTACATCTTCAAGTCAGAATAAGGTCCTCCCCGCCCTATTCTCGCTCCAGTGGTGCATCTCGCGCCGGCGGAGGGCGCGTGGAGTCGTGTGCCCAACGTATTTCACAGGATCTGGTCAGTTTTCGCGTTCATTTGTGTGGTTTCAGGTAGGTCTCTTCCGATCTACGGTTGTCATCATTGGCAATGGTTGATGCTCTAGTGCGTTGGTCCTTTGGGGCCTTAGCATGACGACTTCCCGTCTGTCTACTACAACAAGCTCTACTACGATAAGCTTTACCCGGCTCTAGTGATGGAGGGGTGAGGATGGCGGTGCGCCTTCGGCTCGCGCTAGTGTCTGTAGTCGTCGCTAGGTGGTCCAGTGACCTAATTGTAATTTTTATTACTTTTGGGATTCTTTGTACTGCTGTTGATGATTATTAATAGATCAGTGCAATTTCGCAAAAAAAAAACAACAAAGTAAAAAAATGTCCATCATATGACACAAAAATAATTAGGGAAAATATGAATTTTTTCTGTTAGAGAATCTAAGATAAATTGATTCATTGTTGGTCAAATTTAATCCTAAAATCACAGTGTCGAATAAAAAGAGATGAATCAGCTTATAAAAATCAAAAGTGCAAACGTAATAATAGCCAAGTTATGTATTTCTGAATCATGGAATGCGTAGTAATAACTTTACTAGTACATCTCTTTGGACTGAATTTTGATAAGTAACGTAAATTTGAATAAAGTTTGGACGTTGCACTCCTTTGTTTTATTTAGTAACAGAAGGGAATAAACAAATGAAAGATCCCATAACTGATCACAACAGACCAGAAACACAATGTATATTACTATCTGCCATTTCATGGCGTATGGGACCAATAGGATAGCCCATGATCTGTCCCCTTCCGAATAGAGCCTTCTCACATATATACAAAGCTCACACTGCACCCAAAACTGAATCATTACAGGAAAATTCAGCAAATCTTCTCTCCACCACACTCTAATAATACATGACTCTCAAATCACTGTGCCCAGCTGAGCCGAGGACCAAGACAAGAGCAAAAAGACCAATTACAATTGCTCTACAGGCCCTACAAACTAGGGCCATCATAACATGATCTGACGAGGATGACTGACAGATCAGATGCATTATAACACCCTTTTTAAATCTCTAACTCCTCTTTTATGCGGCAAAGTGACCTGGATGAGCAGGCTATCTCTTGCCCTCTCTGCAGTCTATTCTAGCTATGTATGTTTTCCATATATACATCAAAATTATATATGTATCACAAGGCTAACTGGCAGTCCCCTTGCTCCTAAGCCAAATTACACCTGCTGCTGTCTCCAACAAGTGAAAATCACCTGAACAATAACGTGTAAGATTTCACTATAATAATAATAATAATAATCAGAAAAGTCAATATGCAAGATGCTACGCTTTTCAAAATTCCTTCTTCCAAAACACAAGCACTAATCGCAAAGGTTTGTCTCGGTTTCAATTTCAAACACAAAAACAAATTGTAACTGTGTTACATTTGCAACTAAGATTTAAATCTATATGGTGAGGACAGCAAGCTCAAACTTAAAATTAGATGCAAATTCCCTAATTACCCAACCATTTTGCACAAACTGGGGTGTGGTTTCTTATTTTTCATAGTCTAGTACCTAATATACCATGCTATGAACATACAGGTAGACGGTAGCCTTATCATTGTGAGGGAGTGGGTACCTGATGTTCAGGTTCAGCTATCCGTCTCTAATGCCCCCTACTCCTTGTCTCTACAGCTGATCCGTCCTTGAGTGCTTCTCGAGCTTCCTTTTCTTTTCCCAATGAAAATAGGGCTGCAGCCTGAAGATAAAATGCAGTTGGCCATGTAGGAAATATTGCCAGAGCTTGCACGGCATCATTTAGAGCTTGTTGTGGCCTGTCATTCATAAGATATGACAAGCAACGCCTGGCATAGATTGTTGGTGAAATCATGGTACCAACATCAATGAACTGCACAGAAATTAAAATAGTAATCAAAATATACCTCCAGGAACAGAAAATTGTGAGCCGATGCAAACAGTTATAAGCTACATTTGTCCAAAAGAAAGATACATGGTCATGCAACTTAGTTAGGGTAGTTGCAGAAGATGAACACAAAACTTTTAAAACCGTTTCACTTAAATCATACATGGTCTCATAGAAAATTTAAAAGGAATTGAATAAGCAGATGATATGCAACCTGAGAGTAGCAATCAATAGCCATGCTAAAATCTTTTTGTCGAAATGCACTATCGCCCTTCTTTTTTGAGTTCATGGTAGTTTGCATTTGATTAGTCCACATCTGAAATGAGAGCTGCCGCCAAGAAAAAAACAAGTTAAGCGAAGCGCTTCAACAAAAAACCACTAAACACTAATACATTGCTATTTATTTATTTAACATCCAAGCAAATTTTGCTATCAGAAAAATATAACATACACCTGGAGGTTCATCTTAAGTACAGATCAAATACCTCATTTGCTGTTCCCTCGTCATCTTTATAGCCAGTTGACTCTAGTATTTCATGTATTGCAGTAAGGTCCTTTCTTGAGCAAGCTTCAGCAAGAGGAGAAAGATGGATCGATTGAAGCGTAAATACACCACCACGAGGCTTATCCATCAGATCGTAAGATGGAGACTGCAAAGCATATGGGCATCATCAAAATATATTCTCAAGATGACAAGATGAACTATTTTGGCAACAAAAACGTAAGGACACAAATGAAGGAATAGGAACATGCTTTAGGCATACTGGAGATGTATGATAAGATATATATTCACCTCAACATCCTTCTGAAGAGAAACCAATGCAAGAACCAAAGATCTTACATTAGGACGCTCTCGTGGTTCATAATGCAAGCACCTTGAAGCTAACCGCAGCAGTTCTGTTCCTTCCTCATTAGAAATTTGGCCATCTAAACAGGAGTCTATGAGCATACTGAAGTTCCGATCACGAATAAGATCAAGGGCCTGGAGATATTTGCAGTAAATCAGTTAAAATAATCATAACAACAAAATATCTAATTCTGTTTGTTCTCTAGTTTTACAGAATTATTACATACTTCCTACTCAATCCAACTGTTGCTTTTCTAGATTATACAAGCTGAGGTGTATATAGATGTGGTAAGGTTTAAAGTAAAATATTGCTTTGTTCATTTATCCCATATAGATCCATCATCACAGCACCCTTCGACATGCTCCAAACTAAGTCAAATATGTTAAGATCAATTGCAAGTCCCTTCTACTTCTGAAGACTCTGAACACAGTAGCAACTGTGCTAACATAAAACATGTATTGTGCTCTGCATTGCTCAATGAAGCAAACAGAGAACAGCAAGTTCACTCTATATGTAACTGGGTTTAGATATAACTCTTCCGATCACATTGATGCGGAGCGGAAAAATACACGATTATGAGTTTATGACATAACTACGACACACAGATATACTGATAAAGAAATATAACCAAGAATTTTACATGGCTAGGGGGGATATGCTTCCCACTAAGAACATCCAACAACAATGTGCCAAAGCTGTATATGACACTTTCTGGGGTTATTCTTCCTGCAGGTAAAACAGAAGTGTAAGGCAAGACAAACTATAGCTTTAAAAGCTCTGCGACTAAAATTGATCTTCACATGTGCACTAGGCAAAGACATCAAGTTAGAACACGAAAATTTCAACCACTGCAGCCTCTGGTCTATATTGTACTAGTAACAAAATTCAAAAAATTCAGTTGATAATTAGAGCAACATGGTATTGTATGTCAAAAGCATGCACCAGTCTCCATGATTAAAAACAAAAGCCAAAACCACATAAGAGTTTGTGCTACAGTTTGTGCTTCCTTCCTCTGTGTACAGAAAACTATAATTTCAGCAAATACATCACATACTGTTGTAAGATAATTTCATACAACCATTAGATTTATGGGTCACCTTCAGTGGAATAGAGTAATTCAGGTGCAAAGACAGTAAGTTTCTAATAGTCCTGACAACATCCTAATAACTAGTGGCTAGTCATATCTCGATAGAAACAAAGCCTGGTCACAAGACTATAGCCAGAATTTAAAACATCAGATTAAGGGTACCACTTAGCTATTTTGAGCACATTCTGGAAGTTAAGGACTAACCAGTCCTCATATATTCTGGAGGAGTAAATGCCAAATTGGTGCTGTAACTTTTGCCATCACGACTGTTCTTCATTAGACCAAAACATGAAAGCCTAGGGTTGCAGTCCTGCATGGTGTCAAGTGTTAAAATCTAAGAAGTTACCAATCATAATGAGAGTGGCAGGTGATACCAACATTGCAATGACAATAAACTATATGATACTCACATCATCAAACAAAACTCGGTAGGCATTAAGATCATGATAAAGATCCCGGCCCTTGCTTATGCAGTAGTCTAAAGCATCAACGACATACAGAACAACCTGTAATCTCATGGGCCATACCATTGCCTGTGATTCCCCTGAGAAATGGAAAAAGTGATGTGAAAAAAGAATCACATACTCCCTCCGACCCATATTACTCTTCGCTAATATGGATGTATCTACCACTAAAATGTGTCTAGATACGTCTATATTAGCGAAGAGTATTATGGGTCGGAGGGAGTATTTATAATCATCAAAGAAATAACTGAGGAACACACATAAGTAGTACTGTGTATTGTGAATGGACAGCTCTGGACCACCTGGCTCAGCTTTGCAGCTCACAGAGAGAATATAAGACATGTGGATAAATAGCTTATTGTGAAGAAGTTATGTACTTCACAATGGGAAAAAAAATGTTTCCTTGTTTATGGGCATATTATTTAAAATGATAATATATTTTAGAAATACACAAAAGAACAATCAGCACAATCAATTCTATATACTGCTATAAAGGTTTCGAATATTATGTACATGTTCAGTTAAAGTACATTCTCAGCACAGGATTATGTCTCAACTACCAAAATTCACTCATGGCACAAACTAAAAATGAAAAATCGCAATTGCTGCCTCCTACAGAAAGATTCTCAAGAACAGCTTCAGCGGAAACAAAGGGCAAACAAATCAAATTTCATGAAAGACATAGGTAAAACATCAAGAGATCAACTCACAATGGAACAGATGCTTTGCCAGTGTGTCATTGGGCATGTACTCAGCAACAAGCAATCTTTCATCAGCTTCGCAGCAACAACCAAGCAAATTTACGAATCTTTTGTTCCGGAGCTGGCCAACAGACTTAGCTTCTTCCTGGAAGCACAGAAACATTTCCCAGGGTCAGTGGCGGAGTCAGCCCGCTGAAGGAGCCTGGGCAAGCTCCATTATCTATGAAACTGGCTTGTGTTTGCCCCAGAAAACATGGTTGCTAATCAAAATGTATTAAAATTTTAGTGGAGAGTGGCCGGAGCAGCCCGGGCAGCTGCCCGGGGTGCCCAGGCCCTAGCTCCCCCACTGCCCAGGGTATCACTCGTCCGTTCTGAATGTTTTACCAGGCCAGTTGCAAAATTTGAATAATCATTCTACTCTAGGCAAAAGGACACAATTTGATATATTATTGTTAACTCCCTTTGGGTTGAGTTCGCTAATGTGGAGCAAGAGCATAGGAGGCAATATAGCAGCTGGTGCATGTGTATAGATACAGCAAGGAGCATCGATCCATCTTAACAGAACAAAAAGGAACAAGGCACATTTTGGTTACACTGAAAACCACTACTTTAGGAGTGAAAGGTGTGAATCACGTTATTTCGCAACTAAGTTCAGCAGTGCATACATTGCGAAGTACTAGAAAGAGTGAGGAAACTAATCCTTGATATCTCACACTTGAGAGCGTTTGGTAGTTTGGTGTACAAATACTACTCTCTCCATCCCACAATATAAGATGTTTTGGCAAGCTGATGTCTGACAGACAGGGTATTAAAAACAAACGATATGGTAGTTAACGCATAGGTGATGGATGCCTCTGTTTCATCTACAGGCTGTCTTAATCTTGGTCTATATTAAAAAAGAATAAGCCATTCCCAAACTATCAAAAATGTGCGTGGATGCCTCTATTTCAGGATGGACGAGAAAACTAGTGAAGCAGTTAAAAATGGAGTCTTCTGAATAACAACTCAGGGGAGGGGCGGGGCGTGGAGTGGGAGCACCCACCAGGAACTGGCTGGCGTCGGGCCAGGCGTTGCGGTGGAAGCGCTTGACGGCGATGGGGCGCTGTGCGTCGAGCTTGCCCCTGTAGACGACGTTGGGCGCCTTGTCGCCGCTCTCGGAGACGATGTTCTCGGCGGCGAAGCCCGCGGTGGCGAGGCGCAGCTGCTGGAAGGTGAACTCCTGGAACGGCGGGAGGTCGTACCACTCCCCTGCCGCCGCCGCGTCCCCATCTGCATAAAGAAATCCTCAATCACATGGGCACAAAGAGGAGATTTTTAAGACCAAAATCACAGTTCACAATCAAAAGGGGGCCTCCGCACCGGCAGCGTCGGGCCTGAGCCTGACGTCGTCGACCCCGGTACGGTCGGAATCGCCGCGGCAGCAGCAGCAGCAGCACAGCAGCCTCCACGGCCGCGCCCCCATTCTCCGGCGAGTCGGAGCAGAGGTGTGGGTCGCGGGATCTGGGGCGAATCGCGCGAGGAAATCCGAATTGCAAGGCGGGCACGGGTTGACGAGGGAGGGAAGTCGTGCGATGCAGTTAGTGGGGTGGGGTGGGCGGCGCGGCGCGGACTTGTTCCTCTTCGTCGACTCCTTCAAACTCCTTTTTCGGCTGAAGTTTCTGCACTTTCAGGTAGAGGCAGGCCAAACGAGACTTTCAGGTATGAACTCCCGTTCGCTCGCGGGATCCACACGGAGAGGAAGCAGCTGCGAGAGGGCGGCGGGACCGCGGGAGCGACTTGCGTGCCGAGAAATCATCACGTTTGGTTACCCGCTCACTCTCCAAGCAAAAAATGGGCGTTTGGTTGGTCGCCGGCCCACCCGCGCAGGTTCCTTAGAGCAACTCTAACAAGTCCCACATATTTACTAAAACCGTATAAAAATCATCGGTGTATGATTTGTACAAAAACATGTTTGTATGCCTCTTTATTCACAAATTTTTACGGGCTAGATGATGCGGGGTCTGCTAAAGTTACTCTTAAAGCTGTATATTGACCGATGTATTTGGTAGTTGGGATCGATTTTGGATTTTCTAGGGCCATGCCCTATTGGGAGGGGAAATTCTAATTGCAAAATTGGCTACGATTCACATCGTCCAATACATACATTGCCTACTCAAAATAAGGCCTATTATATTTTTAAAATTTTCTAAAATTTAGCCAAACTTATATAGTTTGTCTTTCAAAGATGATATGACTTATCTATTGGAGCGGAGATAGTATTGTGTGGATAATTACTCATAGACTTTGGTAACAACTCACACCATGTAAGGCCTTCTCCAATGCATTGTATCTTAGCACGCTATCCAATGTAGTGGTGTATTTTAAGAAACAATCTCTCCAATGCATTGTTTCTTAGAGATTGTATCTAAATTTAATATATTTGGGCTCATGCATGCATTTGATTGGGCTAGGCAAGTATTTTACCTATGATAGCGTGCAAGGGTTGTAGCTTAGCTAAGATACAACACTCCTCTCTTTCTTCAATTAATATAGTGACACATAAGCAAAATACCTAGGATATAGTGCTAAGAGACTCCCATTGTGAAAGGCCTAAGTTAATTGTATGATCCCATAATAAATGTATAATAACTGAGCTGGTAATAACTCCTCATGAATACACACACAAAAACCTCACATCATGTAAATATAAAGTATATATATGTATCAGCATATATAGGGGTCGTCCGACATGAGCGGTCGCGCACCTGTAGTAGAGGTAATGTCCGCACTCCAGCATGGTTATCCTCCAAGAAGACGTTCGCACTTCTCTGTGACATCTGGAGCCTGGTCGCATCGTAAATCTACAAGGGCTATCTCTTTAATCATCTTCATGGCTCCACGGCGAGCAGCGGCGACCCTCAATAAAAACAACATTTTCTAACTATTGACATACCCAAATGTGAAGCACAACATCGACCTTCACTAAGTAAATTTATTACATGTGTATAACAACATATTGGATCTATCAAACTTTAAGTATTCTTTATAATTCTACCATAATATTAGAAATATATTTTAATATTTTTCTAGAGTAGGAGGGCCATGCCCCCCCCCCCCCCGCCCCCTTGCCCTAGGAAGTTATGTCACTGTGAACAAGAGACCCTTAGTGTTGTGTCGTCCTAGAACCCACAAAATCTATGAACCGACCCACAAATGGCCCTTTGCTTGCGGTATGTCGATAAGAAAGGAAGGGTGGTTGAGAGGTTTCTAGGCATTGTCCATGTTGAAGACACTACCGCATTGACACTAAAAACAGCAATTGAATCTATGATTATGGATCATGGTTTGAGCTTTTCTCCATCAACATGTCCTTCATCTCCATGATGAAGAGGGAGTAGTCCACCCCTAGGCGATGAGCTCATGTGTGTGTTCTTCACTAATTTCAATCGCATGAGCTGCCTACATGATCGTGGTCATATTTGTAATACCTTTGTTGGATTTTTAGTTTCAATGATTTTTGGCTACCAGCTATCATTTTATGTAGGATAAAGATGGCCAGAATGTTGTTTATAAGCATACAATTGGTAAAAATACAAAATGAAATCTGGTTATGACTTAGAGGCGATTTGGTTGTTTACATTAATCATCCTTTCCTATATCTTAACGACTACACATTAAAAATCCTAATTAATCTGAAGGTTTCTAATGTGATTATCATTACATGCATTATGTTATACTGAGGACAACTCTTATATTTTTTTACTCAACATTGAAATAAGGATGTTGTACAAATATGCAACTTTTACTTAAATTCAGAACCTTGAAATACAATTGCTTGCTAAGTTTGATTACCGTCTGGTTACCTTTTTTTTTTTTGAACGGGTCTGGTTACCTGAATTATTCAGTTACCTGAATTATCCGTGGTTACTACTGTTACTATTTTTTGTTAGTTACTTAAAGCCACCTTTTACCTGTTGCAGTGTATGACTATATTAGTAGATTGTGTGGATTAAGAGGTCGGTGCAGTATTAACACCTTTTTATTTTGATAATTATGAGCGATTCTTAGGGTTATCGAAAGCATGCAGTTGGAAATCACAGTGTCAGTATCACAGAGTATAAAATCTATGTAGCATGTACATATTATATTACATAGTAAGAGAACAACTTCTGTTGTTGCTTTGTTGCTGTGATCATGTCTGGATAGTTAAATTTCGCTGTTCAAGCTAGAGTACAGTGAATCGCTTTTATAGAGAGGTTACTGAATTTTGCATTACGTTTTAACAACGTGTTTTCCTTCAGTTTGAAGAAGGGTTAAGACGTTAAGTAGTTGGTCTCTTGAAGAGGATGCAGTAGGCATGAGTTCACTGCATATGGGAAAGTATGCTGGGAAGTTGAAAGATCCGAAGATGCAGTGCAGCCGTGGTTTTGATCATTGCATGAACACCACTTGATGGCTGCCATACAAAGTCCTTTGCAAAGACTATTGTTTAGATAGAAAGATCAGTTTAAACATCGATGTTAACAATGAGATGTTTCATGGTTCTTTATATCAAGATAGAGTTGGAAGGGATATAGGGCTCACATATTCAGCGAAGCACGTATACATGATCATTCGTCGAAGTGTTACTGATTCTATGCGTTGGCATCACCATTCATGGAAATCCAAAAATTTGTGTGTTGCCTCATTATATTTGCTAGGAAAATCTATTTCGTATGTAAATCTGGTTAGAAAATATGAATTTATTCCTGTTTTTTCTGGTATGAAACTTACGAAAATGAAGTTCCATATATAGATTCACTAAACTATGATGAACTCCAAATTAGGAGAAACCAAATGCACACACATCAGAGCGTGGAAAAGAAAAAATGGAAAAAAAGGCACAACAAAACGCGCAAGGGTCATTAGCTACGGTTGATCTTAAGATTATGGGCTGCAAATTTTCTATTACTGAAACTAATATAGTGTTGCCGGGGAAATTTCGTCTATGGAGGAAAGATATTTCCAGTTTGAAGTTTGTTTTCGGACATTGGTTTCAAGTCAAAAAAAAATCCTTACCTATTTTATTTTTATCTGTAGGCACTAAGGTAAATTTAACTATGATCCCAAAGAGTACATTTTTTTCTTTGGCACAATAGATTAACACTTAGTGCTGATCTGGTTGGCGCTGGGTTTTTATTTTTATGTATGGTACACTAGACAAGGATGCATGTACTTAAGAACAACACCAAATCCCCCCTACACCATAACTGGATTACATTTATTCAAGTTGGCAATCCCCTGGTCTTTGCTTCCGGTGTGCGATCCGAATTGACATATAATGACCGTAGTTAACAGGCCAATGTCAGTGCATCTTGAACAAGAGCTTATCGCAAGTTTCACAGGCATGGATCGCTAGGCCCACTAGCTGGGGAGGTAGAGGATTTAGATTTTGTTTTTAATTTGCTATATGGTCCTGAAAGGAATGGACGAAATTTGGTATTTCGGATATTTCTTGAAACCTTTCAGATAAAACAGGGCAAACAAAAATTTAAAATTTTAAATGAAATTTAAAATAAAATATACAAAATCTGCCCATATTTTGAAATTAAGGGTCACTAGAATATATCTCGGAATAATCTCTGCAGTGTATCAAAAAATGAAAATAAAAATAATTCAGCCATCCGAAAGAACCAATGCTCAAACGAAGCATATTGTCAATTTGCCTATATAATGAATCGGGCATCAATTTCTAAATCTAGAAGCTAATCTTACTGAACATAAGAGAAGACACACTACTTGTTGCATGGCCGCAGAGTAGAAAAAAGGGTGGCCCCTCGCTCCTTGCTTGCCCACGCACTATGGAAACGGATCTAGAGGATGTGTCATGGATGGAGAAGTGTTCTGGCGGCATAGATAGAGAAAGGAGCTGTCAGCATAGATGGAGAAGGGAGCTGGGCCAGAGGAGGCAGCCACCTAGCCTGTGCGGCGCACCATCGCCGGTCAGTAGAGGATAGGGGAAATATGAAAAGTTAAAAGTTTCAAGCACAATTCATAGATTTTATACCTTCGGAAGTCAAGTGAGGGTGGGTTGGTGGCTTAGCTGCACCAAAAATTCAAAATGGGCCAAGATATTCTGTTCGATAAACATTTTGGATGGCCCAAAATGAAATGGGCAATTTTTTTAAATTGTTGTTTCTGTTTCATCGTGATGTCACTCTTGTTCCTATTGTAGTGCTTAGCTGTTGATGAAATCGTGAGCTGGTGACTCTTCAGCTGTAGGCTCTCGGTTGGGCCCTACCTAGCGGCTTGTGAATGTTTTGTCCAATGCATGTGTATCATTGTGGTGCATCGTCTAGATGCACAAGTGGTCGACGTGGAAGTGAGGCTAGAGTCACAAGAGTCGGTTGGCAACTGTTTGACCGGGGATGTTTTTATGCTTCTTGCTATGGCGGGGGTTCTATTCGCCTGGTGGTGCTCTTCCTCTTCTTTGTCGGTTGAGCAGTGTGGGTGGCTTTTGTGCGTTGCTATAGTGTCCAACTATGTTTTTTCGGGCCCCTACTTCCCTGCTCCGGTTCATTTTAGAAATACTTGTTGTGGTGGTGTTGTGGTGGCTTTGGTGGAGTTTCATGGCGGGGGCAGCGATACAACGACCATGTCCATATCCTAAAAACCAACCAAGCCCTACCATATCACCTAGAGCCAAAACTTAGCGAGCCGGCAACAATACCATGTACACGCCGATAAAATAGAAACCACATCATAAAAATTTAGGTTGATATCAAAGGACGGCGCAGCAGAGCGCACTAGACCCATCTAGTCTCATTCTATGGCTTGCACCTTGGATCATTTTCTTAACCAGCTCTCTTCTGTTTAACTAATATAAATGACATAATTTTTACCTCGGTTTCAAAGAAAAACATTTTCTTATAAAAGAAATACTAAACCAGTCTCTTGAAGGTCAGTGATCTAAACTGCTTCAGTATTTGCCTCCCACTGTTTTTCCTATTTAAAACCTTTTTTTAGAGATTCCTGTTTACAAACTTGATGATTATAATTACCACATACAACAAACATAACCACGTTTGCATTTTGGCCCTCTCTTTGCCCAACACATCCAGTACGACCATGCTTTCGAAAAATACTTAAGATTCTGAAAGAACAGCGATGCTTCGATCAAGCAAATGACTAGAAACTAGAATATTCCAGCCCAGCAAAGCGACCACTATTATCCCAAAAAATGATGATGAATCTATGGTTTGGAACAAATCATTTAGTAATTAATCGAAACTGTAAAACGACTCCTTCTCCTTAGGATCTACCACAGGGCTAGCCAGCTGGTACACTCGGAAGCCGTCGGCCGTGTCCGGCTGCAGATTCCTCCTCCGGAACGCATCAGCTCGCCATCTGGCGACCTTGTCGAACAGATGGTCTGGCCAGAATCGGCTCCCATCATCGATGTGCATCTCCTGGAGCACCATGGCGTTCTCCACAAGGAACTTGGCCAACTGCACCTGGAAGCAGTTGAGCTCCTTGGCCTTGAACTGCAATGTCACCTTGCGCAGGCTCTTCTGTAGGCAATTGAAGGCGCAGTTGTTGGTCAAGGCGTCTGGGAGCTCCGAGATGCCGCTGATCTGCACCTGCACGTCGTCGCGATGGGCCGAGGACATGGACCCAAGGCTCTCGAACCGTTCCAAGGCCTCGCCGAAGGAGCCTCCGACATGATCCTTGTACTCGTGGTCGTGATAGGAGTTCCATCTCATGTTCAGCCTGAGCCGGAGCTCGGTCATCGCTGGGCAGGAGCGAAGCAGCATCGCCGTTGCCACCGCCGTGTTGCTGTTCATGTACTGGTATTTTGCGTCCAGTTCCAGGAGCTTGAGGTTGGGGAACGCGGTCAGCATGACTCTGGCTTGCTCCTCGTCGTCCTCGATGAGATCCTCGATGCAGTTAATGCGCAGCTTCAGTGCCCTTGTGCTGGAGAAGCTTGCGAGCATGGGCGACGTCGGCTCGTACTTCAAGCCGTAGGCATGCTGATGACGCGGAGTGACATCGAAATCGACTCGCGCGAGCCCTGGCGTCGGCGATGTCAACGAGATCTTGATTGGTAATCCGTAGTACCGAAAGAATTCAAGGCTCGGCATGTCGAGTTCGATGCCGCTGCCGCCATTGCTGGATTCCTCGACCTCCTTCTTGTCGACATAATTGGGACCGACGACCAACACCAAGGCAGTGACCGTTGGACAGCGGAGGCGGAGGGAAAGCATGGAGTAGTCCGAATTGTAGAAGTCCTTCTTGGTGGAATCAGCCGGCTTCGGCGCCCTTTGGTTGACGTTCACCACCGCCAGGATGGCAAGCGCCGGTGCCGCGTCGACCATGACCTGGAGATATCCCTCCAAGAAATAGCAGTTTCGCAGCGTCAGATCCGTCAGATGCGGGAAAGACAGGACTCCCGTGGACAGATGCTCGAGGCTGCAACGCGTGAGCGCCAGCGCCCGGAGCGTGGCGGCGCACGACAGCGAGTCCAGCGGCGGGGCGTACCGCCGATCATAGCTGTATTCGCTGCTGACGCTGAGCTCTTCCAGTCGTGCCACGGCTGGATCGTCGAGGAGATCGGCGACCCTTCTATCCTGTTCACGTTCGGGGTCGTTGTACGAGCGCTTGCTGACGTAATAGGTGCCTGTCTGCAAGGAGAGCGTGAGCCTCTTGAGTCCCGTACCGCCACGGCGCCGGCGGGAGCCGCCGCGTCGACGGCGGAAGGCGGCGAGGGCAGCATGGGCGTCGCGGAAGAAGGCGTCAAAAGTCGGAGAGCTGTACCCGCAGAATTTGCGCTCTTCTTCTTCGTATGGCCCGCTGTCGAGGATGATGGCGCTCGTGTGGCGCCACAGAGAACGATACCGGCGCGAGAGGATGGAACTGGCAATGGCCTCCCTCGCTGGCACGAAGGAGAGGACGTGTTGGAGCACGTCGTTAGGAAGGGCGGAGAGACGGTCTCCGGCGGCCATCGTCGACGCGAGCGTCGCGAGTGGACGGACGGAAGTGCGCCGGCCGGAGTACCGCTAATTTATGGATCTCGAGATAGGGGTTTTGCGGTGAGTCGGTTCCGCTAATTTTGAAAGGATACCGCGCCGACTTACATGCCGTGCAGAATCCAGGATTGGAGGAGGAGTCGGTTTGTGCGTCTGCGTGAACTGCGCGCTATTTACCGGCAAAGAATCCACACCTTCCAAATTGTCCCAAAATAATGGCCGTGTCTAATGCTATGTATTCCTTACAATTTCTTTCTTTGCCACGCGCAATTATTTTGGAAATCAATTTTGATCCTGAGTGACTATGCTTCCTTTATCTAAAAAACACATTTCAAAATAAGAAAAAGTAAGAAAACACATGCCTTGAGTACGTATCAACATTATATATGCGCGCACAGAGTTTCGCTAGAAATCTACAATTTTAATGCTCTTTGTAAAAATGATAAAAAAATCCGTACAACCCTTATTTTAGCAACAAATTTTGTCTTTTTACATAGGCCACACAAAAATTTAATTTTTTCGTGAAACCACTTGGTGGCATGTAGGTTGTGAAGCTTGACATATTTTTTTTTGATTTTTTGACATTTCAAATGCATTCAAAATAAATTCAACTGAGAGCCAAAATGTTGCACCCATTTATTTAAATTGCATTCCAAAGAATTTCACTTTAATTTGCTCCCATTTTTTTTGTCATAGTATCACAAATGCCACTGATTTCATAAAAGTTCTAGACATCATCTAGAAAAATCGAATAGATTCCTTTTAATCCAAAATCGTTTCAACCATCTTACTTTTTAACATAAAGTTGAAACATGATTGGACAACTTTTATCAGATTCATCTGATTTTATAATTATTTTTCAAAAGAATCAAAGAAATTTTTTGTTTATTTTTTGAACATATCACTTATATCACACAGTTCTGATTTCAAAACAAACCAGACATTTCTAACAAATATTTTGATTAGATTTCATTTATTTCCAAATATTTAAATGATCCTATATTTTCACCTAAATTTCAAACATGATTGGAATTTTCTTGCAAAATTCTTGAACAATTTCACAGAAGTTTGAAGGTCATTTCCCTATAATTTTTAAAGTGTGTCACAAATTCATAAATGCTCTAGAGATTATTAACAGATATTTGAATAAGATTGTATTCATTCAACAATATTTTTTAAAAAAATTCAAAGAATGTTGAAAACCATGTTTTAATTAGGACTGTAAATACATATATGAATAACTAATGCGGAAGCATCTACGGACACAGCATTTGTCGTTACACTTTATATTGGAAAGCAATATTAGGCTTCACACTCTCATGGATATTTATCGGCTTAATTTAATCCATAATATGCCCGATAAATCATGACATTTTTTTGAAACAGAATAAATTAGTACATTTATTATTAGGTACATTGATGAACCCGTCAAAAATCACTACGATGGTTGGTGTAATAATATTTATCCAATAATAAAGGGAGAAACATTTCTCTCTTTGTCCGTTGCAATACGCGTTGGTGAGTCCACATTTACATCTTCATATGTCCGGCGTCCCTGTCCCGCTTTGCCTGCACGTACGACGTTACATTAAAGCTTGGCAAGCAACATGTGGAAAATGACTGCTCTTAAGTAGCTGCCCACACCATGACGCCGCGGGCATTGATGTCTACGCACGTTTCTATTATTGTAGACAGTGTTGGGCCTCCAAGTGCAGAGGTTTGTAGAACAACAGCAAATTTCCCTTAAGTGGATCATCCAAGGTTTATCGAACTCAGGGAGGAAGAGGTCAAAGCTATTTCTCTTAAGCAACCCTGCAATTACGATACAGAAAGTCTCTTGTGTCCCCAACACACACAATACACTTGTCAGATATATAGGTGAACTAGTTCGGCGAAGAGATAGTGATAAGGGTTAACTCGACAAATGTCCTAGATGAAGAACTTAGGATCGGGGAGATAGAGCGTCGGATGAACTCGAAGGTAAAGTCAGTCAAACAAGGTGTATATCAAAAGTAAACTTGGGTGTTGAACCTGGCTTGCTTTCAATCTGTCCCTCACCGTCCCCTCCTAGCCCGTATATATAGGTGGCCAGGTCTCGAGGATCGGGTAGGATCCGATACAGATTACAATATCGACATACGGTAAGAACTCGTATCTCGACTAGTATTACAATTGGGCCTAGCTTAACGGGCCTTAGGGATACTCAACTGACGGGCTCTATTATCTATACCCTTATCAGTAGCCCCTGAGATTCTACCAGAATTACAGATTCGGGTTGAATCTTTAATCTTTAAATCTTCGACTTGATCAATTCTTCGACTTGGTCTTTCGACTTATTTTCATGATAATATCTCGCAAGGGGTTTTGATGAACAAGCCTGACAACTCTGACGGATCAAGAGGTCAGTTAATTGCCGGAACAGATACTTGCCACCTACTTCAAATTCAATCCCCTTGGACTTGAATTTGGGAAACCGGTCAAACCCATTCTTTTGCCGCATTTAGGACTTACAAAGAATGAATCCTAGTAATTCTCAGGGTACCTAGTGCGTCCATCAGGATTTTCTTCGCGTCGTAGACATGGATACATGCCAGCAGAGCGCATCCATGTGCGTATATCAGGCCACACAGGATGGATCCCAGAGTCTTACCTTTGTGATAAATCACGGCATTCGAATTTGGTCGCGATGATGCAACTCGAGAATCGTATGTCGCAGCCTTGTTTGACTGATCTAGTTCATAAAATATTCGGGTTATATAACCATGACTTAATAAAAAACTTGCTCCCGATGGGAGTAATGACGTTCACCGAATCTTCCTTCACCTTCCTTGCTCCAGTATTCATGAATAAATATCATCGGGTGCGCGCCCAGCGCTCCCGATGGGAGTAGCCCCTGAGGCTATAGTCGAAGAATTCTTTTTTCGAGTATAGGCTCAAATATAGTGTGCTCAATATTTAACCTTCAATTCGAAACAATTTGATGATAATATCGTCGGGGGCGCGCTCAGCGCTCCTGATGGTAGTAGCCCCCGAGGCTATAGTTGAATGTTTTAGGGTATAGACTCCAAATCTGATTCCTGTATTGTCGGCGCTAATCTTTTGTCAACTTCCTTGTCATTCTTTATCCGCAGATCATCATATTCAATATTTGTCGAGTATACGCATCTGTCGAGTACACGCATATGTCGAGTTTATCTTTGGTCTTGTAACTTCTTCATGACGTCAGTGGCAAAATTTCTCTATACGCCACTTTGACTGAGCGCGAACCGTTTCGTGGGCAGCGCGGTAATTTTGTATTTCCCCCGCCCGTTAGTGGGCTGCTGTTTCCTCTCCTTGCGCCACGTCTCAGCCCACGTTCCTTCACCTGGAAGGTATATTAGGGGAGAGTGGGGATTTGTACTGTTTACCAGCTCTTTGTCTCCACCGCCGCCACCATTGTTCTGCGCTCTGCTATTCTCCTGCATAGCCCCCGGGCACAAATCGTAGATGCGTGTGAAGCATTTGGCGGCGAAGAATAAGATGGCCAAGGGGAAGGCGACGAATTCCGCGATGAGCTGGGTACCTTCTGCTTTCACGCAGAAGGAGCTGGACAAGGCCAAGGCGGACGGTCTCATCTCCAACTATAACTCAATCATCCTCCCCAACACCGAGCGGATACCCAAGCCCAAGAGCGGCTATCGGGTGATGTTTCTCGCCTTTCTTCTTCGCGTACTCTCTCTTCCTGCCCACGAGTTCCTTCGTGGGCTCCTTTATGTTTACGGTGTGCAGCTTCACCAGCTCACACCAAATTCACTCCTCCATATCGCCTGTTTTGTGACTCTTTGCGAGTCGTTTCTCGGGATCGAACCCCATTTTCTTCTTTGAAGGTCCCTCTTTCAGCTCCGCCCCAGCGTCTCTTTATCGAATAAGCCTGAACTAGGCGGGGCTGTCGTCTCTGTGCGTGCTGAAGCTCAATACTTGGAATTTTCCATGGCTGCATCAGTACAAGGTTGGAGGACCAAATGGTTTTACATCAAAGACCGTAAGGCCTCCTCTGACGACGAGTACGGCCTGGCCCCTTTTGATGCCTCCAAGGAATTGAAGAAATTGACATCGTGGGATTCGCCTCCCACAGATGCTAAGATGGAGGAGATCGCACCACTGCTGACCTGCATCCAAACTCTGAAAGGAGGTAGAGGAGGCGCTCTGTCGGGTACCCAACTCATGACGTTTTTCGTGCAATGTCGGGTTCAACCCGTGCAGCATCGTCTTTCCAAGCTTTGTAACTTCTCTGGCTTGGGAGACTCTTCTCGAGTCTCTGAAGATCTGATGGAGAAGCAGGATGTCGACAGGCGGGTCCGAGCTCTTACCAAGCTTAACAAAGATCATGTTGTTGCGGACTTGGCCGCTAATTATTTCGACTCCGAGCACCCCTTGCCCGAGGTATGGTCTTTTTGTATTTATCTATTTTTGTCTTTTTCATCGTCTTCCTACTGTCTTTCTGCTTGTCTTGATGATTTTACTGACTTATTCATTTGCAGGACCACCAGTTCCTTGTTTCACGCCCTCCCCTTCCAGAGGAGGGGCCTATTCCGGTGGATCTGGCTTCTGCCGTTTCTGAAGCCCCTGAGGCTGAAAAAAACCAGGACGAAGATGATGCCGAAGGATCAGAAGACGAGACGAGCTCGACGATGTCGCCTCCTCCTGCACCTTCTGAAGATCTTGTCGTTGACAAGAAGAGGAAGCGTGTCGAAGAGCTTGCTTCTTTGAGTACCTCTGCTCAAAGAACTGCGGCCGGGGAAGCCCCTGTTCAAGTAGGGGAACTATAACTTTTTGACCTCATGGCATCGTAAGTGTTCTGCGAACTCTATGATCTTTTTGTATTTGCTTTCTTCCTTTCGGGTTGTATAAAATCTATTTCCTTTTGCTTTCTTTGCAGTGATGATGAGGACCCGAAGAGGGATGCTGCCACTGCTCCTTCTGCTGAAAATATAACTGCTGATGAACCTCCTGTGGAAGAAGCTGAGCCGACCGTGAAGTCTCTAAAGGCCCCCAGAGCTTCTATCAAGAAAGTTCCCGTGGCCCGAAGCACCAAGCGGTCGAAGAATCGAAGGAAGCCGATGTTTCCCTTGAAGCCCACGAATCCACGAACTCCCCTGATGATGTGAGTGATTGTCCTTCCTTATGTTTCTTGCGTGATCCATATACTCACGTGTTCTTTCCTTGACAGGCATTGATGAAGAAATTTGTCGCCTTGAGCACTGAGTGTGCTGAATACTTGAAAGCTGCTAGGGCTTCCGAGGGTGAATTCCTTTTCCTATCTTTGCTTATCTTGTACGCTTATCTTTGCTTTTTGCTTGACTTTTCCTTTCCTCCTTGTTGGCCTGCAGATGCTTTAGCGACAGCCAATGCTCGCATTTCATCATTGGAAGCTGAACTCAGCGCTTCCCGGAAAGAATTTGACGCCGCTACTGCTGCCAAGGTTAGTGCTGAGAAGTCGACTAAATCAGCACTGGCGAAGGCAAAGAAAATGGAAAAAGCCTTGACTGATGCTAACAAGGAGCACCTCCAGCGAGAACAGGCTGTGGCTGAGCGGCTGAATACGATGTCTGCTGCTGCTGGAGGTACATACTATACCTTTCTTCTTCTTCTGTTGTTGATTTGCTAGCTTTCTTGTACTTGCTGATATATTCTTCTTCTGTTGCTTTCTGTTTCCTTGGTTCAGAATACACTAAGGTGTCTGCGTCGACTTTGCAACCAGAAAGCGATCCTCTCATGGCCGCAGTTAGCTTACTGGAAGCGAACTGGATATCCATCCGGGAAATCTTCGAGTTAGTTAACCGTGTTCTTACGCGAATTTTTGTCGGGTTGTGGCCCAAGCAAAAGGCGGAGGTGCCAGATAATGATGTGAAGAAACTCGCCCAGGCCTTCGACACCACTGACGACCCTATCCTTCATATGAAAGGCCTTTCTTTGAAGCGAGGTGTGATGCCTTTGATGGCAACAGGCAGTCCTTGTGCGTGGTGAATGACCAGCCCGTTAGGAACCCCAAGAGGAAAGTATGATGAGTGCAGCAGCAAGTTTTCCCTCAGTTAAGAAACCAAGGTTTAATATCGTTCAGGAGAAGGGAGACAGTGACGACTGAAGGTGTTTGTGGAACCTGCACACACAGACAAATACTTTGTTCCCAACTTGCGATGAGGTTGTCAATCTCACCGGTTTGCTTGAAACAAAGGTTATGAGTGTATCGAGTGGAAAACAGTAGAGTATATGCGAGTAAAGTAAACAATGCGGGAAAAGTAAACAAGTGATTGCAATATGATTAAAATAGGACCGGGGTCCACAGTTCACTAGTGGTGTCTCTCCATAGATAAATAACATGCTGGGTAAACAAATTACAGTTGGGCAATTGATAGAATAAAGATAACGTGATATGTCAAGAAGATCACTATGAGATTCACTCTGGGCATTACAACAAAATACATAGACCGCCATCCAACTGCATCTATGACTAATAATCCACCCTCGGGGATATCATCCGAACACCCCAAAAGTATTAAGTTGCGAACAACAGATAATTGCATTAAGCAAAGTGTGTAATGTAAACAAAGCATATGCCCTTGAGCATATGAATGTTGTTTTCTCCCTAGTAGCAACAGCACATCTACCACCTTAGAGGTTTCTGTCACTCCCCCAGGTGAAATAGAGACATGAACCCACTATCGAGCATAAATACCCCCTCTTGGAGTCACTAGCAACTACTCGGCCAAGATAGCCACTAACAACGGAGAGCATGCAAGATCATAAACAACATAGAGATAACAAAAGATATAATTCAGTACAGCAACTTAATCATAAACACCAATATTCATCGGATCCCAACAAACCAACATCATAGTATTACATAACGGTGATCTCAATCATGTAGGGCAGCTCATGAGATCTAAACATGAAGCACATGGTGGAGAAGACAACCATCTAGCTACTGCTATGGACCCATAGTCCAAGGTAGACTACTCACTCATCGCTCCGGTGGCAAGCATGGCGATGAAGAAGACCTCCGGTGGCGATTCCCCTCTCCGGCAGGGTGCCGGGAAGAGCTTCTGGACCCTCCCGATCTTCGGGTCGACGACGGCGGCGGATCGCGATGTATTCTGGAAAACTGATCGGGCGCTTAGGTTTTTCTCGTCAGGGGGTATATGTAGGCGAAAGGGGGATGTCAGAGGTGGAGCCACGGCCCCTCACATGGGCCCGGCGCGGCCAGGGGCCAGGCCGCGCCGCCCCTGTGTGTGGGGGCCACGTGGCCCCCCTCCGTCAGGTCTTCGGATGTTTGGGAGCTCCCCGGTGAAATATGACTTCAGGAACTTGTTTCGTCCAATTCCGAGAATATTTCCCGTGTATCACTTCTGAAACACAAAAACAGCAGAAAACAGGAAACTGGCACTGTGGCACTTCGTTAATAGGTTAGTTCCGGAAAATGTATAAAAGTGCCACTAAGTGTAACGAAACAATAGGCAAATGGTGTAAAACAAAGCATGGAGCATCAAAAATTATAGATACGTTTGAGACGTATCAAGCATCCCCAAGCTTAACTCCTGCTCGTCCTCGAGTAGGTAAGTGATAACAAAAGAATAATTTTTGAGGTGACATGCACCTACACAATCTTGATCATATATGTAAGCATTGGTGAGCTGGGATCAATAGAACTTAAAACATGGGCATGAAAGATATAATCATGACAATAAGAACTTAGCAACCATGTTGTAAACATGCAAATGAACACAAACAAAAGATCATGATAATGAAACAATGAAAGTCAAACGTGTGTTCAAATCATAAGGAAAACATGCAAATGGTTTTCAGCTTGTCCTTCAAAGAGAGCAAAACATAAATGCATAGGACACCTCAAAGTTTAAGAGGGCGACTAGATACAAATAATTTAAGAACAAGTGAAACCAACAATATGAGTCAATCAATGAACCTTGGGACAATGCATATCACACTAAGAATGACAACTATGCTCTCTTAATGGTGCATAAAGAAAGAAGGTGGTGACTCAACATAAAAGTAAAAGAAAGGCCCTTCGCAGAGGGAAGCAGTGATTGCAAGTTTTATAACCTTCAAAAATTATGGTACTTACCGGCTTTGAGCTCTCATTGCCCCCATCATAAGCATCTTGAATGGTTAAAGTTAATGCGAGAACAATTATGATGCATATGCTTAACAAATCATAAGTTGAAAACCTCGTGTCCCGTGAATACAAGTACCCAAACCATGCTAGTTTACTTAGAGTCCCAAGCAAGGCTCTTGTCATTGTAAGTATATGCATATCATTGAGAACCGCCAATGGGGTACCTCCGTGCCCGATGACATGGAACAAGCCCACACCAAAATGACAGGACAAGCAGACAATGAACACCTCGGCATCTCTTTTATTTGCTATATTGTTTAGCTTTTTATTGTGAGATGCGTCGTCGAATGTTCACCATGGGTATGCTGCAAATTTCCACCATGAATTATGCATGGCTTAGATTGGCGGCCCGGCGTTTCCCTAACACATATAAAAACTCCATGATCCCTACAAGATTCCCAATTCATTTCACACAGCGGGCATCCATAAACAAAAGATCACGATATCAACTCAAAAAGGAAGTGCAATGTTGAAAGCTTGCCCCATGACGGCATGGTTGGGCTAGAATCCAACTTACAACTTGCAAGCATAACAACTCAACATAAAAGACCACAATGTCAAATTTTTAGAACAGGAAAAAGTAAAGTGCCTTCCGGTTCGTGAGAGCTTTACTAACCGAGTTTCGCATAACACTGGTAAGAGTTTAATTTGAAGAGAAAATAAAAGCAAGTCAAATTTACTTGGAATAGCAAATTGCTAGTAGGTATGTATGGTGGACACAATGGAAAACTTTGGCTTTTAGGAGTTGGATGCACGAGTAGAGCTCATACTCAGTACAAGGCGAGGGCTAGCAAAAGACTGGGAGCGACCAACTAAGAGAGCAATAATGGCCATAATCATGCAAAGCGACAAAGCGACATTAAAAGAAGCATACGATGGCATCAAAAGTCAAAAACTAAATGATCATGAAGGCTAATGGCGACTTTGGAAGAGTCTAACATGTGTGAGCATGCGCCAAGTCAACCCAAATAAAGCATCAAGGAGAAAACCAAAATAATGCTTCCATACAATAAAAACAACGCATGATTTTTTTCAAAGGCTCATTAAGCAATCTCAGTTATTTGAGACAAGTCATGCTACAGCAAAACCACTAAGCATACTATCAAAAAGACATCAAGCATGACATGAAAAAGCCTAAGCCGCAGTCTACACAAGCTCCTTCTTGTACCACTATTTTGCACAAAGCTTTTTCTCTTTTCCAACACCATTTGAAATTTTTATAACAACCTCTTTTGATGAAAACCAATGAAGATCAGAGGCAAAAATACACCTTGATGAAAAGATATGGCAAGATCTGAACGCATATCAAGGCGAAAACGAAAACCAAAAGCAGTAGCAGAAAAAGTAGAATGCTCGATTAATAAGAGTGAAAACTAGAGCATTCTTTGCAAATGAAAACGAGTCAACTTCTGCAAAGGAAATTTGTTGGGGTCCAACCATTTATTGCAGCAAACAAACAAACTAAACAAACTAAGAAAACTAAAACAACTGACGCTCCAAGAAAAACACATAGTGCATGAAGCAATAAAAATATAGTGTTTTGAAAGGTGACCTGATTTTTGCCGATGAAGAAGGGGTGCCTCGGGGGCATCCCCAAGCTTTGACGCTTGTACTTCTTGGATATTTCTTGGGGTGATGCATGGGCATCCCCAAGCTTGAGCCTTTGTCCATTCTTCAACTCATCTCATCATTCTCCAATCCCTACACTTGAAAACTTCCTTCATACAAAACTAAACACAATTCTATTAGCAACATTAGTGCAAGCATAAAATATATTCAACCTCTCTTAGCTTCAGGTTTCAACCCAAAACTACCACATATAAAGTATATACTACTGTAGCAACTTCCACAAGAGTTCCATGATAAAAAAGAACTCAAAAGAAAGCGATAAAGTGGCAAAAACAAATATTGGCAGAAATCTGTCAAAACTGGACAGCTGATAATGGACGAATTTTTGAGGGATTTTCCGTTGCTCAAATCAAAAAGTGTTCAACTAAGAAAAGTTTGGATATAACCTGGGGCATATACACAAGAAATCGCAGGTCCAAAAGATAAACAGAGAATTTTCACGAATTTTTACGGTGCAGCACCGAAAACAGTTTCAGGACAGCAATAACCCCAAATCTTTACCTCACTCAAATTAGAGGCTTCTCTTGGCACAAAAACGAAATAAACAAGATATGGAGCGGTCATTACAGTAGTAATGACTTCCAAGACTCAAATAAAAGAAAAAAGTACTGAAAAGTAAACAATGAGTTATCTCCCAAGAGTGCTTTTCTTTAACGCCTTTGAGCTAGGCGCAGAAAATTGCGAATCAAGTAATATCAATAGATGAAGCATCAAGCTCATAATTTGCTCTAAGAATAGAGTCAAAAAGTAATTTCTTTCTTTTCCTAGGGAAGTGTTCCATACCTTTCTTTAGTGGGAATTGATACTTGATAGTGCCTTCCCTCATATCAATGATAGCACCTACAGTTCGGAGAAAGGGTCTTCCCAAAATAATAGGACATGAAGCATGGCATTCAACGTCCATAACAAGAAAATCAACGGGAACAAGGTTATTGTTAACCACAATAAGAACATCATTAATTCTTCCCAAAGGTTTCTTCTTAGCAACATCAGCAATAGGAACATCAAAATAATATTTTTCAAGCGGTGGTAAATCAAGCATGTCATAAATCTTTCTAGGCATGATAGAAATACTAGCACCTAGATCACATAAAGCATGGCAATCATAACCATTAACATGCATATCAATGATGGGTTCCCAACCATCTTCTAACTTCTTGGGAACAGAGGCTTTTTGCTTCAACTTTTCATCCCTAATCTTTATGAGAGCATTGGTAATATGCTTAGTAAAAGCAATATTTAAAGAACTAGCATTGGGAGTCAAAGCAAGCTTTTGCAAAAACAAAATAACTTCAGATATATTGCAGCCATCAACATCAAAATCATTAAAAGAAATAGAGCTATCATCTCCCACACTCCGAAAAATTTCAGCACTCTTTTGAGAAAAAGTTTTGGCAGTTTTAGGCTTTTTAACACAAGGAGTGGGAGTTTTCTCTACACCAATCAAAGTAAGAGGATTGCTATCAGTAGGAGCAACATCATTAGAAGTAGTAATAGTACATACCTTCTTCTCTCTAGCCATCTCATCTTCTCTTTCCCACCTAGCATGCAATTCCGCTAACAATCTAATATTTTTATCAATTCCAACTTGGGTAGCATTAACGGCAGCAAAAGGATCAGGCTTAGCGGACATTCTATTAACTAAAGAAGATTGCACATTAGACAATAATGAGATATCGGTTTCAGCTTTGGAAGCCTTAGCTTGTAATTCAGGAACAGCCTTGTTTAAATTTTCAAGTTGATGACTTATAGTCCTCAACAGAGCTGATTGCTCCTCCATAGTCTTGGTGAAAGCCTTGTTCTGCTCATATTGCATCTGCATAAAGTTCTTGGTAGACTTTTCGAGTTCAAAAATTCTTTCTTCACTAGGCATTTTAGGTCTACCAAGATAGCTATTATCACCATTAGAAGGAAACGGTCTATAATTGTTACTAGCAAAATTGTTCCTATAAGCATTGTTATTAAAATTGTTATTTCTAATGAAATTCACATCAACTTGCTCTTCTTGAGCAACCAGAGAGGCCAAAGGAACATTATTAGGATCAACATGAGTCCTATTATTAGCAAGCATAGCCATAATGGTATCAATTTTATCACTCAAGGAAGAGGTTTCCTCAACAGAATTTACCTTCTTACCTTGTGGAGCTCTCTCGGTGTGCCATTCGGAATAATTTACCATCATGTTGTCGAGTAGCTTTGATGCGGCGCCCAAAGTAAGGGACATAAAAGTGCCTCCAGCAGCTGAATCAAGTAGATTCCTTGAAGAAAAATTCAGTCCTGCATAAAAAGTTTGGATAATCATCCAAGTAGTCAGTCCATGAGTGGGGCAATTCTTTATCATAGATTTCATTCTTTCCCAAGCTTGAGCAACATGTTCATTATCAAACTGAGTAAACTTCATAATATTGCTACGCAACGATATAATCTTAGCAGGAGGATAATATCTACCAATAAAAGCATCCTTACACTTAGCCCATGAATCAATACTATTCTTAGTCAAAGACAGCAACCAATCTGTAGCCTTTCCTCTCAAAGAAAAAGGAAACAACTTGAGCTTAATAATATCACTATCAACATCCTTATATTTCTGCATCTCACATAGCTCAACAAAATTGTTGAGATGAGCTGCAGCATCTTCAGTACTAGCACCAGAAAATTGCTCTTTCATAACAAGGTTCAATAAAGCAGGCTTGATCTCATAAAAAGTAGTAGCAGGAACAGTTGGTGCAATAGGAGTGCAGATAAAATCACTATTGTTCGTGCTAGCAAAGTCACACAACTTGGTGTTTTTAGGAGTACCCATTTCAGCAAAACGAAAGTAAACAAGTAAAAACAACTACCAAGGATTCTAATTTTTTTGGGTTTTTGATATAAAAAGCAATGCAGGTAAAATAAAATAAAGTAAAGCAAAACAAATAACAAAGTAAAGAATGTGTGTGCGAAGAACTCCCCTCGCAGAAGTCTTCTCTTCCTTCCCCGGCAACGGTGCCAGAAAAAGTGCTGATGCCTTTGATGGCAACATGCAGTCCTTGTGCGTGGTGAATGACCAGCCCGTTGGGAACCCCAAGAGGAAAGTATGATGAGTGCAGCAGCAAGTTTTCCCTCAGTTAAGAAACCAAGGTTTAATATCGTTCAGGAGAAGGGAGACAGTGACGACTGAAGGTGTTTGTGGAACCTGCACACACACAGACAAATACTTTGTTCCCAACTTGCGATGAGGTTGTCAATCTCACCGGTTTGCTTGAAACAAAGGTTATGAGTGTATCGAGTGGAAAACAGTAGAGTATATGCGAGTAAAGTAAACAATGCGGGAAAAGTAAACAAGTGATTGCAATATGATTAAAATAGGACCGGGGTCCACAGTTCACTAGTGGTGTCTCTCCATAGATAAATAACATGCTGGGTAAACAAATTACAGTTGGGCAATTGATAGAATAAAGATAACGTGATATGTCAAGAAGATCACTATGAGATTCACTCTGGGCATTACAACAAAATACATAGACCGCCATCCAACTGCATCTATGACTAATAATCCACCCTCGGGGATATCATCCGAACACCCCAAAAGTATTAAGTTGCGAACAACAGATAATTGCATTAAGCAAAGTGTGTAATGTAAACAAAGCATATGCCCTTGAGCATATGAATGTTGTTTTCTCCCTAGTAGCAACAGCACATCTACCACCTTAGAGGTTTCTGTCACTCCCCCAGGTGAAATAGAGACATGAACCCACTATCGAGCATAAATACCCCCTCTTGGAGTCACTAGCAACTACTCGGCCAAGATAGCCACTAACAACGGAGAGCATGCAAGATCATAAACAACATAGAGATAACAAAAGATATAATTCAGTACAGCAACTTAATCATAAACACCAATATTCATCGGATCCCAACAAACCAACATCATAGTATTACATAACGGTGATCTCAATCATGTAGGGCAGCTCATGAGATCTAAACATGAAGCACATGGTGGAGAAGACAACCATCTAGCTACTGCTATGGACCCATAGTCCAAGGTAGACTACTCACTCATCGCTCCGGTGGCAAGCATGGCGATGAAGAAGACCTCCGGTGGCGATTCCCCTCTCCGGCAGGGTGCCGGGAAGAGCTTCTGGACCCTCCCGATCTTCGGGTCGACGACGGCGGCGGATCGCGATGTATTCTGGAAAACTGATCGGGCGCTTAGGTTTTTCTCGTCAGGGGGTATATGTAGGCGAAAGGGGGATGTCAGAGGTGGAGCCACGGCCCCTCACACGGGCCCGGCGCGGCCAGGGGCCAGGCCGCGCCGCCCCTGTGTGTGGGGGCCACGTGGCCCCCCTCCGTCAGGTCTTCGGATGTTTGGGAGCTTCCCGGTTAAATATGACTTCAGGAACTTGTTTCGTCCAATTCCGAGAATATTTCCTGTGTATCACTTCTGAAACACAAAAATAGCAGAAAACGGGAAACTGGCACTGTGGCACTTCGTTAATAGGTTAGTTCCGGAAAATGTATAAAAGTGCCACTAAGTGTAACGAAACAATAGGCAAATGGTGTAAAACAAAGCATGGAGCATCAAAAATTATAGATACGTTTGAGACGTATCAAGGTGCCGAGGGGGCCATTGCATTTTTGTATGCACATGGTGAGGAGATTGACTGGGAGAAGGTTAGCTCTTCCCACGGCCGCTCCCGTTCGGAGCTAAAGGCTTTCTTTGAGAAGGCGAAGAGGTTTGCGCCCGCCATCGTGGCGATGATTTCTCCTTCAGCGGCTTCAGCGGCTTCTTCTACGTCGGTTTCTTCGACTCCAGTGACGGGTGAATCCGTGCCTCCTCCCAATGCTAGTTCTGCTTCTGCCATGCCTTCCTCTGCCATGGAGCATGATGCTGAGGTGGCGTAGACTTAGTCTTCCTTTTGTAATTTTCATCTCTTTTGTTGTAATGAACTTCTAGTTATGCTTTGCCTGAGAACTGGTCAAAAGGCTTTGTACTCGCTGTAGATATATTTTCTAATATGAAATACTTAAATGATGTTTCTGAGATGTGTCTCTTCTTCTGGTTGACTTCCAGCTTTTGCCTGCTGGTGAATCGTTGAGTTATAATCGAGCTCCATCTCCTAATGATATATTCGCCTCCGGGGTTTCTTTGCCTCCTCGACCTCTCTGTCGATGTGAGGAATATTCTTTGAGAGTTGCGGACCTTGAGAGCCATATGTCCTTGATGAAGTGCTAGGCACAAGTTGCTTTAGACAAGGCTAGTAAGTCCCATGGTCTGGTAAAACAAGTGTCTGATCTCGAAGACAAAGTGTCGGGTCTAGTAGCGAGCATCACTCATTTTGAGGAATGCAAGTCCTTTCTGCTTGGTATCGTCGAGTCTGTTTGCGAGATGTTACTTTGTAAGTCTTCGGGGAGCCTCTTCTCTTTGTTTTTGCTCTGGCTTTCTGCGTGCTGATTTTTGCTTGCACCGCAGGTACCTGCCTTGATCTTGTTGGCGAATCACGTCGGGTTTCTGAGCGGATTACTGCTCTTCAAAATGCTGCTCAAGGAACTGAAAGCTTATGGTCCAATCCCCGTCGTTGTCGTGCCATCGTGCTTCTTCAGGATCGTGCGCAGCATATCGGCGAAGCTGTTGATGGTTGTCGTATGTCCCTGACAACCATGTATTCTGTCATGTTGCCTCATAATGCTATGCCGAGGGATTTTAGGCAACTACTCAAAACTTTTCGGACGAACCAGCGGGTCCACCTCCTTATAAAACTGAACTTGATTGCTGGTGCTAATTTTGCTCTTGGATAGATGCGAAAGTGGCATCCAAGACTTAATTTCGACCGCATGTCTCAGAGTTTGCCTCCAGGACGAATTACGGTTAGAATTCACATGGATGCAACGCTGGAACCAGCGAGGAGGATTATCTCGAGGTTATTGATGCGACACGGTGTATTTATGTAAATCACCGTCCAGTTGGGAACCCCAAGAGGAAGGTATGATGAGCACAGCAGCAAGTTTTTCCCTCAGTAAGAAACCAAGGTTTGTCGATCAGGAGAGGAAGGAGCCAAACTCCGAAGGTGATGCTTGCTAGCTTCGTGACACTCCAACAAGGGCGCTGTTTATGATACTTGTTGGCTCGTCTTCAATTAGCAGCAACGTGGAACCTGCACACAACACAACCAAGTACTTTGTTCCCAACTTACGATGAGGTTGTCAATCTCACCGGTTTGCTTGAAACAAAGGGTATGAGCGTATCGAGTGGAAAATAGTAGAAGTATGCGAGTAAAGTAAACAGTGCGAGTAAAGTAAACAGGTGATAGCAATATGATAGAAATAGGACCGGGGTCCACAGTTCACTAGTGGTGTCTATCCATAAGATAAAATAACACATGCTGGGTAAACAAATTACAGTTGGGCAATTGATAGAATAAATATAACGTGATATGTCAAGAAGATCACTATGCAATTTACTCTGGGCATTACAATAAAATACATAGACTGCCATCCAACTGCATCTATGACTAATAATCCACTTGTGGCGAATCAATCTGAGAACTCCACAAGTATTAAGTTGTGAACAACAGATAATTGCATTAAGCAAAATGTGTAATGTAAACAAAGCATATGCCCGCGAGCATATGAATGTTGTTTTCTACCTAGTGGCAACAGCACATCTACAACCTTAGAGGTTTCTGTCACTCCCCCAGATTAAATAGAGGCATGAACCCAACTATCGAGCATAAATACCCCCTCTTGGAGTTACTAGCAACTACTCGGCCAAGATAACTACTAACAACGGAGAGCATGCAAGATCATAAATAACGTAGAGATAACATAAGATAAATTTCAGAACAGCAACTTAATGATAACACCAATATTCATCGGATCCTAACAAACACAACATGTAGAATTACATAACGGTGATCTCAATCATGTAGGGCAGCTCATGAGATCTAAACATGAAGCACATGGTGGAGAGAACAACCATCTAGCTACTGCTATGGACCCATAGTCCAAGGTAGACTACTCTCATCGCTCCGGAGGCAAGCATGGCAATGAAGAAGACCTCCGGTGGCGATTCCCCTCTCTGGCAGGGTGCCGGGAAGAGCTTCAGGACCCTCCCGATCTCGGGTCGATGACGGCGGCGGATCGCGATGTGTTTCTGGAAAATTGATCGGGTACTTAGGTTTTTCCCGTCGAGGGGTCTTTATAGGTGAAGGTGCAACGTCAGGAGTGGGTTGAGGCGCCCTAACACACAGGGGGCGCGGCCTAGGGCTGGGCTGCGCCGCCCTGTTGTGTGGGGCCCTCGTGGCCCCACTCCATCTCCCCTTCAGTTCTCTGGAAGCTTCGGTGAATTTCTGGATGTTCGGCTTTTGTTTCGTCCAATTCCGAGAATATTTCCTGTGTAACTTTTCTGAAACACAAAAATAGCAGAAAACAGGGAACTGGCACTGTGGCGACTTGTTAATAGGTTAGTTCTGGAAAATGTATAAAAGTGCCACGAAGTGTAACAAAACATTAGGCAAATGGTCTAAAAACAAGCATGGAGCATCAAAAATTATAGATACGTTTTGGACGTATCAAGCATCCCCAAGCTTAACTCCTGCTCGTCCTCGAGTAGGTAAGTGATAACAAAATAAATAATTTTTGAGGTGACATGCACCTACACAATCTTGATCATCTATGTAAGCATTGAGTGCTTTGATCATAAGAACTTAAAACATGGGCATGGAAGATATAATCTTGACAATAAAAACTTAGCAACCATGTTATAACATGAAATAGAACACAAACAAAAGATCATGAAAATGAAACAGTGAAAGTCAAACGTGTGTTCAAATCATAAGGAAAAACATACAAATGGTTTTTAGCTTGTCCTTCGTGGAGAGCAAAACATAAATGCATAGGACACCTTCAAGTTTAAGAGGGTGACTAGATACAAATAATTTAAGAACAAGTGAAACCATGATCATGAATCAATCAATGAAAACTTTGGGACAATGCACATTATACTCAGAATGACAACTATGCTCTCTTAGACGGTGCATAAAGGTAGAAGGTGGTGACTCAACATAAAAGTAAAAGAAAGGCCCTTCGCAGAGGGAAGCAGTGATTGCGAGTTTTATAAACCTTCAAAAATTCTGGTACTTACTAGCTTTGAGCTCTCATTGCCCCCATCATAAGCATCTTGAATGGTTAAAGTTAATGCGAGTACAATTATGATGCATATGCTTGACAAATCATAAGTTGAAAACCTCGTGTCCCGTGAAGTACGAATACCCAAACCTCATGCTACTTTGCTTAGGTCCCAAGCAAGTTCTTGTCATTGTAAGTATACGTGTATCATTGAGAACCGCCAATGGGGTATGATACGTCTCCAATGTATCTATAATTTTTGATGCTCAATGCTTGTTTTTACACAATTTGCCTACTGTTTCGTTACACTTCGTGGCACTTTTATGCATTTTCCAGAACTAACCTATTAACAAGTCGCCACAGTGCCACTTCCCTGTTTTTCTGCTATTTTTGTGTTTCAGAAGTGCTACACAGGAAATATTCTCGGAATTGGACGAAACAAGTTCCTGAAGTCTTATTTTCCCCGCAAGCTTCCAGAGATCCGAAGAGGAGTTGGAGGGGGGCCACGAGGGCCCCACACACCAGGGCGGTGCGGCCCAGGCCCTGGCCGTGCCCCCTATGTGTGAGGGCACCTCGGGCCACTTCTGACGATGCCCCTTCGCCTATAAAGACCCCCCGATGGAAAAAACCAAAGTACCCGATCAATTTTCCAGAACACATCGCGATCAGCCACCACCGTAGACCCGAAGATTGGGAGGGTCCAGAAGCTCTTCCCGGCACCTTGCCGGAGAGGGGAATCGCCACCGGAGGTCTTCTTCATCGCCATGCTTGCCTCCGGAGCGATGAGTGAGTAGTCTACCTTGGACTATGGGTCCATAGCAGTAGCTAGATGGTTGTCTCCTCCACCATGTGCTTAATGTTTAGATCTCATGAGCTGCCTTACATGATTGAGATCACCGTTATGTAATTCTACATGTTTGGTTTGTTGGGATCCGATGAATATTGGTGTTATGATTGAGTTGCTATACTGAAATATATCTTATGTTATCTCTATGTTGTTTATGATCTTGCATGCTCTCTGTTGTTAGTAGCTATCTTGGCCGAGTAGTTGCTAGTGACTCCAAGAGGGGGTATTTATGCTCGATAGTGGGTTCATGCCTCTATTTAATCTGGGGGAGTGACAGAAACCTCTAAGGTTGTAGATGTGCTGTTGCTACTAGGGAGAAAACAACATTTATATGCTCGAGGGCATATGCTTTGTTTACATTACACACTTTGCTTAAAGCAATTATCTGTTGTTCGCAACTTAATACTCGTGGGGTGTTCGGATGATATCCCCGTGAGTGTATTATTAGTCATAGATGCAGTTGGATGGCGGTCTATGTATTTTGTTGTAATGCCCAGAGTAAATCGCATAGTGATCTTCTTGACATATGACGTTTATCTTTATTCTATCAATTGCCCAACTGTAATTTGTTTACCCAGCATGTGTTATTTATCTTATGGAGAGACACCACTAGTGAACTGTGGACCCCGGTCCTATTTCCATCATATTGCTATCAACTGTTTACTTTACTCGCACTGTTTACTTTACTCGCATACTATTATCACTTTCCACTCGATACGCTCATAACCTTTGTTTCAAGTAAACCGGTGAGATTGACAACCTCATCGCAAGTTGGGAACAAAGTACTTGGTTGTGTTGTGTGCAGGTTCCACGTTGCTGCTCGCAAAGCAAAGCTTGGACGAGGCGCCATATATAAATTGTCCAGAGCTGTCGCGAAGCTTGCAAGCATCACCTTCAGTCGTAGTGTCCGCTCTTCTCCTAATCGACATACCTTGGTTTCTTAACTGAGGGAAAAACCTTGCTGCTATATTCATCATACCTTCCTCTTGGGGTTCCCAACGGGCTGGTCATTCAACTAGGCATTAGTTCTTTTTCTGGCGCTATCTACCAGCAATCAAGCTTTTTTCTGGCGCCGTTGTCGGGGAAGAAGTGGAAGACCTCTGCAAGGGGAGTTTTTCGCACACACATCCTTTACTTTGTTTTAAGTTTTGCTTTACTTTATACTTACTTGCATCGTTTTATATCAAAAACAAAAAAAATAAGAATCCTTGATAGTTGTTTTTACCAAGTTGTGTGACTTTACTAGCACGAACAATAGTGATTTTATCTGCACTCCTATTGCGCCACCTGCTCCTGCTGCAAACTTTTATGAGATTAAGCCTGCTTTATTGAACCTTGTTATGAAAGAGCAATTTTCTGGTGCTAGTACTGAAGATGCTGCAGCTCATCTCAACAACTTTGTTGAGCTATGTGAGATGCAGAAATATAAGGATGTAGAAAGTGATATTATTAAGCTCAAGTTGTTTCCTTTTTCTTTGAGAGGAAAAGCTAAAGATTGGTTGCTGTCTTTGACTACGAATAGTATTGATTCATGGGCTAAGTGTAAGGATGCTTTCATTGGTAGATATTATCCTCCTGCTAATATTATAGCTTTGTGTAGCAATATTATGAAGTTTAGTCAGTTTGATAATGAACATGTTGCTCAAGCTTGAGAAAGAATGAAATCTATGATAAAGAATGGCCCCACTCATGGACTGACTACTTGGATGATTGTCCAAACTTTTTATGTAGGACTGAATTTTTCTTTGAGGAACCTACTTGATTCAGCTGCCGGAGGCACTTTTATGTCCCTTACCTTGGGCACCGCAACAAAGCTACTTGACAACATGATGGTAAATTATTCTGAATGGCACACCGAGAGAGCTCCACAAGGTAAGAAGGTAAATTCTGTTGAGGAAACCTCTTCCTTGAGTGATAAGATTGATACCATTATGGCTATGCTTGCTAATGATAGAACTCATGTTGATCCTAATAATGTTCCTTTAGCCTCCTTGGTTGCTCAAGAAGAGCATGTTGATGTGAACTTCATTAGAAATAATAATTTTAACAACAATGCTTATAGGAACAATTTTGCTAGTAACAATTATAGGCCGTATCCTTCTACTAATGGTAATGGTTATGGTAACTCTTATGGTAATAACTGCAACAACACTAGGGCCGCGCCCTCTGAATTTGAAGTCATGCTCAAAGACTTCATGGTAAAACAATCTGCTTTTAACAAGTCTGTTGAGGAAAAGTTAGGCAAAATTGATATTCTTGCTTCTAAAGTTGATAGCCTTGCTCATGATGTTGAACTTCTAAAATTAAAAGTGTTGCCTAATGATGTGAAAGAGAACAATGTTTTTGCTACTGCTAATGCTATCCAAGTTGGAATTGATGAAAATCTTAGATTGTTAGCAGAATTGCATGCTAGATGGGAAAGAGAGGATGAGATTACTAGGAATATGAAAGTTTGTACTATTACTACCTCTAATGATATTGCTCCTAATGCTAGCAATCCTCTTACTTTGATTGGTGTAGAGAAAACTCCCGCTCCTTGTGCTAAAAAGCCTAAAACTGCCAAAACTTTTTTTCAAAAGACTGCTGAAATTTTTCGGAGTGTAGGAGATGATAGCTCTACTTCTTTTAATGATTTTGATATTGATGGCTGCAATATATCTGAAGTTATTTTGTTCTTGCAAAAGCTTGCTTTGACTCCCAATGCTAGTTCTTTAAATATTGCTTTTACTAAGCATATTACCAATGCTCTCATGAAAATTAGGGATGAAAAATTGCAGCAAAAAGCTTCTGTTCCCAAGAAGTTAGAAGATGGTTGGGAACCCATCATTGATATGCATGTTAATGGTTTTGATTGCCATGCTTTATGTGATCTAGGTGCTAGTATTTCTATCATGCCTAGAAAAATTTATGACATGCTTGATTTACCACCGCTTGAAAAATGTTATTATGATGTTCCTATTGCTGATGTTGCTAAGAAGAAACCTTTGGGAAGGATTAATGATGTTCTTATTATGGTTGACAATAACCTTGTTCCCGTTGATTTTCTCGTTATGGACGTTGAATGCCATGCTTCATGTCCTATTATTTTGGGAAGACCTTTTCTTCGAACTGTAGGTGCCATCATTGATATGAGGGAAGGCACCATTAAATATCAATTCCCACTCAAGAAAGGTATAGAACACTTCCCTAGGAAAAGAAAGAAATTGCTTTTTGACTCTATTCTTAGAGCAAATTATGAGGTTGATGCTTCATCACTTGATGTTACTTGATTCGCAACTTTCTGCGCCTAGCTCAAAGGCGTTAAAGAAAAACACTCTTGGGAGAGAACCCAATGTTTTATTTTAAGTACTTTTTCCTTTATTTGAGTCTTGGAAGTCATTACTACTATAATGACCTCTCCTTATCCTTTTTATTTTATTGTTGTGCCAAGAGAAGCCTCTAATTCAAGTGAGGTAAAGATTTGGGGATGTTGCTGTCCTGAAACTGTTTTCGGTGCTGCACCGTAAAAATTCGTGAAAATTCTCTGTATATGCCCCAGGTTATATCCAAACTTTCGTTAGTTGAACACTTTTTGATTTGAGCAACAGAAAACCCCTCAAAAATTCGACCTTTGTCAGCTGTTCTATTTTGACAGATTTCTGCCACTATTCATTTTTTCCGCTTTATCGCTTTCTTTTGAGTTCTTTTGATCACGGAACTTTTGGGGCAGTTGCTACAGTAGTATATACTTAATATGTGGTGGTTTTGGGTTGAAACCTGAAGCAAAAAGAGGTTGATTATATGTTATGTTACACTAATGTTGCTAATAGATTTATGTTTAGTTTTGTATGAAGGAAGTTTTCAAGTGTAGGGATTGGAAAATAATGAGATGAGTTGAAGAATGGACAAAATCTCAAGCTTGGGGATGCCCATGCATCACCCCAAGAAATATCCAAGAAGTACAAGTGTCAAAGCTTGGGGATGCCCCCGAGGCACCCCTTCTTCATCGACAAAAATCAGGTCACCTTTCAAAATACTATATTTTTATTGCTTCATGCACTATGTGTTTTTCTTGGAGCATCAGTTGTTTTAGTTTTCTTAGTTAGTTTAGTTTTTTTTGCTGCAATAAATGGTTGGACCCCAACAAATTTCCTTTGGAGAAGTTGCCTTGCTTTTCATTTGCCAAGAACGCTCTAGTTTTCATTCTTATAAAAAACCGAGTGTTCTTCTTTTTCTGCTACTGCTTTTGGTTTTTGTTTTCGCCTTGATTTGCATTCAGACCTTGTCATATCTTTTCATCAAGGTGTATTTTTGCCTCTGATCTTTATTGGTTTTCATCAAAAGAGGTGTTTATAAAAATTTCAAATGGTGTTGGAAAAGAGAAAAAGCTTTATGCAAAAAAGTGGTACAAGAAGGAGCTTGTGTAGACTGCGGCTTAGGCTTTTTCATGTCATGCTTGATGTCTTTTTGATAGTATGCTTAGTGGGTTTTCTGTAGCATGACTTGTCTCAAATAACTGAGATTGCTTAATGAGCCTTCGAAAAAATCATGCGTTGTTTTTATTGTATGGAAGCATTATTTTGGTTTTCTCCTTGATGCTTTATTTGGGTTGACTTGGCGCATGCTCACACATGTTAGACTCTTACAAAGTCGCCAATAGCCTCTATGATCATTTATTTTATGAATTTTGATGCCATCTTATGCTTCTTTTAATGTTGCTTTGTCGCTTTGCATGATTATGGCCATTATTGCTCTCTTAGTTGGTCGCTCCCAGTCTTTTGCTAGCCCTCGCCTTGTACTGAGTATGAGCTCTACTCGTGCATCCAACACCTAAAAACCAAAGTTTTCCAAAGTGTCCACCATACATACCTATTAGCAATTTGCTATTCCAAGTAAATTTCTCTTGCTTTTATCTACTCTTCAAATTAAACTCTTACCAGTGTTATGCGAAAATTGGTTAGTAAAGCTCTCACTAACCGGAAGGCACACTTTACTTTTTCTTGTTCTTAAAAATTTGACATTGTGGTCTTTTATGTTGAGTTGTTATGCTTGCAAGTTGTAAGTTGGATACTAGCCCAACCATGCTGTCATGGGGCAAGCTTTCAACATTGCACTTCTTATTTGAGTTGATATCGTGATCTTTTGTTTATGGATGCCCGTGGTGTGAAATGAATTAGGAATATTGCGGGGATCATGGAGTTTGTATATATGTTAGGGAAACACCTGGGCCGCCAATCTAAGCCATGCATAATTCATGGTGGAAATTTGCAGCATACCCATGGTGGACATTCGACGACGCATCTCAAAATAAAAAGCTAAACAAATAGCAAATAAAAGAGATGTCGAGGTGTTCATTGTCTGCTTGTCCTGTCATTTTGATGTGGGCTTGTTCCATGTCATCGGGCACGGAGGTACCCCGTTGGTGGTTCAGGATGATACATATATACTTACAATGACAAGAGCCTTGCTTGGGACTCTAAGTAAAGTAGCATGAGGTTTGGGTACTCATATTCACGGGGCATGAGGTTTTCGACTTATGATTTGTCAAGCATATGCATCATAATTGTTCTTGCATTAACTTTAACCATTCAAGATGCTTATGATGGGGGCAATGAGAGCTCAAAGCCGGTAAGTAACATAATTTTTGAAGGTCTATAAAACTTGCAAACACTGCTTCCCTCCGCGAAGGGCCTTTCTTTTACTTTTATGTTGAGTCACCACCTTCTATCTTTATGCACCATTAAGAGAGCATAGTTGTCATTCTTAGTATAATGTGCATTGTCCTAAAGTTTTCATTGATTGATTCATATTGTTGGTTTCACTTGTTCTTAAATTATTTGTATCTAGTCGCCCTCTTAAACTTGAAGGTGTCCTAAGCATTTATGTTTTGCTCTCTATGAAGGACAAGCTGAAAACCATTTATATGTTTTTCCTTATGATTTGAACACACGTTTGACTTTCACTGTTTAATTTTCATGATCTTTTGTTTGTGCATTTGCATGTTATAACATGGTTGCTAAGTTCTTATTGTCAAGATTATATCTTTCATGCCCATGTTTTAAGTTCTTATGATCCCATCTCACAAATGCTTACATATATGATCAAGATTGTGTAGGTGCATGTCACCTCAAAAATTATTCTTTTGTTATCACTTACCTACTCGAGGACGAGCAGGAGTTAAGCTTGGGGATGCTTGATACGTCTCCAACGTATCTATAATATTTGATGCTCCATGCTTGTTTTTACACCATTTGCCTACTGTTTCGTTACACTTCATGGCACTTTTATGCATTTTCCGGAACTAACCTATTAACAAGTCGCCACAGTGCCAGTTCCCTGTTTTTCTGCTGTTTTTGTGTTTTAGAAGTGCTACACAGGAAATATTCTCGGAATTGGACGAAACAAGTTCCTGAAGTCTTATTTTTTCCAGAAGCTTCCAGAGATCCGAAGAGGAGTTGGAGGGGGCCACGAGGGCCCCACACACCAGGGCGGCGCAGCCCAGGCCCTGGCCGCGCCCCCTATGTGTGAGGGCACCTCGGGCCACTTCTAACGATGCCCCTTTGATGCCTCTGATGGCGACCAGACTGTCCTTGTGCGTGGTGAAGAACCAGCCCGTTGGGAACCCCAAGAGGAAGGTATGAAGAGTGCAGCAGCAAGTTTTCCCTCAGTTTAAGAAACCAAGGTTTATCGAACAGGAGAAGAGAGACAATGACGACTGAAGGTGTTGTGGAACCTGCACACACACAAACAAATACTTTGTTCCCAACTTGCGATGAGGTTGTCAATCTCACCGGTTTGCTTGAAACAAAGGTTATGAATGTATCGAGTGGAAAACAATATAGTATGCGAGTAAAGTAAACAGTACGAGTAAAGTAAACAGGTGATAGCAATATGATGTAAATAGGACCGGGGTCCACAGTTCACTAGTGGTGTCTCTCCATAGATAAAATAGCACATGCTGGGTAAACAAATTACAGTTGGGCAATTGATAGAATAAAGATAACGTGATATGTCAAGAAGATCACTATGAGATTTACTCTGGGCATTACAACAAAATACATAGACCGCCATCCAACTGCATCTATGACTAATAATCCACTTGTGGTGAATCAATCCGAGAACTCCACAAGTATTAAGTTGCGAACAACAGATAATTGCATTAAGCAAAGTGTGTAATGTAAACAAAGCATATGCCCTTGAGCATATGAATGTTGTTTTCTCCCTAGTAGCAACAGCACATCTACCACCTTAGAGGTTTCTGTCACTACCCCAGGTGAAATAGAGGCATGAACCCACTATCGAGCATAAATACCCCCTCTTGGAGTCACTAGCAACTACTCGGCCAAGATAGCTACTAACAACGGAGAGCATGCAAGATCATAAACAACATAGAGATAACAAAAGATAATATTAAGTACAGCAACTTAATCATAAACACCAATATTCATCGGATCCCAGAAACCAAATATGTAGAATTACATAACGGTGATCTCAATCATGTATGGCAGCTCATGAGATCTAAACATGAAGCACATAGTGGAGAAGACAACCATCTAGCTACTGCTATGGACCCATAGTCCAAGGTAGACTACTCACTCATCGCTCCGGAGGCAAGCATGGCAATGAAGAAGACCTCCGGTGGTGATTCCCCTCTCCGGCAGGGTGCCGGGAAGAGCTTCTGGACCCTCCCGATCTTCGGGTCGACGGCGGCGGCGGATCGCGATGTATTCTGGAAAACTGATCGGGCACTTAGGTTTTTCTCGTCGGGGGGTCTTTATAGGCGAAGGTTCGATGTCAGAGGAGGGACCAGGCACCCTCACACGGGGGTGGCGCGGGCCAGGGGCTGGCCGCGCCGCCCCTGTGTGTGGGGCCCTGGTGGCCCCCCTCCTACTCCTCTTCGGATCTCTGGAAGCTTCCGGGTAAAATAAGACTTCAGGAACTTGTTTCGTCCAATTCCGAGAATATTTCCTGTGTATCACTTCTGAAACACAAAAACATCAGAAAACAGAAAACTGGCACTGTGGCACTTGTTAATAGGTTAGTTCCGAAAAATGCATAAAAATGCCACTAAGTGTAACGAAACAATAGGCAAATGGTGTAAAACAAGCATGGAGCATCAAAAATTATAGATACGTTTGAGACGTATCAAGCATCCCCAAGCTTAACTCCTGCTCGTCCTCGAGTAGGTAAGTGATAACAAAAGAATAATTTTTGAGGTGACATGCACCTACACAATCTTGATCATATATGTAAGCATTGGTGAGCTGGGATCAATAGAACTTAAAACATGGGCATGAAGGTATAATCATGACAATAAGAACTTAGCAACCATGTTGTAAACATGCAAATGAACACAAACAAAAGATCATGAAAATGAAACAATGAAAGTCAAACGTGTGTTCAAATCATAAGGAAAAACATACAAAAGGTTTTCAGCTCGTCCTTCAAAGAGAGCAAAACATAAATGCATAGGACACCTTCAAGTTTAAGAGGGCGACTAGATACAAATAATTTAAGAACAAGTGAAACCAACAATATGAGTCAATCAATGAACTTTGGGACAATGCATATCACACTAAGAATGACAACTATGCTCTCTTAATGGTGCATAAAGAAAGAAGGTGGTGACTCAACATAAAAGTAAAAGAAAGGCCCTTCGCAGAGGGAAGCAGTGATTGCAAGTTTTATAACCTTCAAAAATTATGGTACTTACCGGCTTTGAGCTCTCATTGCCCCCATCATAAGCATCTTGAATGGTTAAAGTTAATGCGAGAACAATTATGTCACGACCCAGATTTTTTCAAGATTAAAAATTTCATTATGCATTCATGGCATATTGCATTACAAAGTCTTTTCCAAAATTTTGAACCTTATCCTTCAAAGAATATTGTTTCAAATGCCTTTTACCCCAATTTTAGAAACAAAAGGGATTTCAGAAAGAAAGTATTTTAAAATGAGCTCCATTGTTATGGAGCAATCTTATATTTTCCTCTAGTAAATTTCTTTTGAAAAACCAAATAGTGGTAAGAGAGTAATTTTAACTCCCTAGTTAATTGGATTCTATATTTCAAAGTTCTTATTCAAATTTCTCACAAATTATTTATTTTTCCATCTTATTGCAAGACCTCTGGTTTATAGTCTGAACACACTTTTAAAGATCAGAAGTGGTCAACTTTGTTTTTGCTTAAATCTGAATAGAAGAACTCTTTCAAAACTCAAAACAGAAATTCAGAAAAAGAAAAGGGGAAAGAAGAAATAAAATTAAAACGGACCCCGGGGAACCCTTTCAGCCCAACCGAGAAAAGAGCCCGCGGCCCAGGAGGCCTCTCAACCGAACCGGTACCCTCTCCCTTCCCTTCTTCTCACTGACTGGTGGGACCCCTTCGTCAGGGCGAGGTCGTCTTCAAGCTTGAACCGAAACTCCCGCCGGTGACCGTTTCCAGTAACTCCTCCCCCCTCTTCAATTCCTTTACTCCCTGCCTTAATCGACGCATCCCCGCGGCTATAAGTAGCCCGTAGCCTCCTCCCCCATCTCCCTTTCTCCCCCCTGCATGAGACGCTGCCAGGCCGCTCCGATTTCTCACCGGAGGCCCGCAGTTCTGCTGCCGTTCGAGTACGATTCCGTCACCAACGAAGTACCCCGCTGCTCGATTTCGGTCCCCCTTTCTTTCCCTTGCGCTCGCACACCTCCCCGACCCTTTCTCTTTAATTTTATCGCAGGGAATCGAGCAGCCTGTCCACGGCCGAAGCTCACCTGCGCACCGCACGCCTCCAGCTGCCCGTCGCCCTCGCAGCAGGACCCATTCGAGCACGCAGACCATGCAGTCGTCTTCTTCGTGAAGCCCTACACACCGTCCACGATTTCTCTAGTGCCAGAGACCACCGAAGCTCACCGGAGATCAACTCCCAGTGCGCCTCGCCGGCAGACCTCGTCGGAACCCTAGCTAGCCTGCTGAGATTTCTCTCCCTCTCTCAGTGACCGTCAGATCTCGATCTAACGATCCTGATAGAATCACTTATCGATCCGGTACTGGATGATCTCGTGCGTCCACATCCACTTAAATCCAACGGCCTCAGTTCCTAATCCGAACGAAGCGGTACCAGCGAATACCGTAACACCACGTGGCCCTATCTGAATCAGAATAGAATTCAAATAGGTTTTTCGAATCAGATTTGATCCAAGTCTTTGAAAAATCATAACTTTTAATCTGTAGGTCCAAAAATAACAAATAATATACCGTTGGAATTCTTAGGATGTGTAGAATCCAATGATTCAATAAAACCTATTATTTTATGGGTTCATTTCGAATCCATTGACAGATCTGAATCAAGCCCTTGGATTCATAATAAATTCGTAACTTTTGTTCTGTGAGTCCAAATGCTACAAATTTGTAGTCTATGGAATCCTTGGAACATTTAGAACACACCAGAAGCAAAAGTTTTCAAAGTTAAGACGTGCACAAACTTGCTACTGTTAAATGTGTTCAAATCACCTTTTTCTTTACCAATTGATTTCTAAAAACTATTTTTGAGTGAAACCACTTGCAGTAGCCTCAAGTTACTGTCACCCAACCAGTGGTAGCACAGACTTATTTTTGCAGGACAGTACCAACCAGAACTAATTTTCCCAAAGTACTATCCTGATGCATCAAATACCCCTTTTGTTAATACCTTGTTATTTAATTATTAAAATCCTTTCTAACACCACACTTGTTTTCAAAAGCCTCTTGTTCCACCCTTACAACCTTTTCACACACTCACATAGTGTGTGAAAATTAAAATGTCATTTGCATACATGCACACATGCATACATGTCTATGATTGTCATTAGAAATAGAATATTGATTGCTTGATTGTTTGGATTGAATAGATTGTGAAGAGGAGCAAGGCTACTATTGTAACTGTTGTGAGTGTGCAAGCTGCTACCAAGGAAAGTGACACACATGTTCCCTACCCACTTTACTTATGCATTAGTATATTCACCTCTTGTAGTATGCATGATAGGTGCTTTACTCAACCGTTTTATCAAATGCTTAGATCCTAGTAGTGTGTAGCTACCCCTCAAACCCCACCTGATAGGATGCTAAATACTTTGTTAACTTTGATGCCATGCTAAGATCACTTGAAAAGTGATTTTGTCAAAAGTTAAGAACTTCAACTAAAATGAAACACCTGGGTGGAATGGTTTGATAAGATGAGGCGAGGTAGGTGGATTCTGGGACGCAAGCCTCATAAGAGGATGTGGGAAAAGAATACCGCTCGGGATGGCCACCCAGGAACAAAGAGATGGCTATGTCTTCCATGCTTAGTGTACTTCCAGTGCAGCCTTATGACATTATGGGCTCTGTCTTGACTGATTAGAATGTGGGAGTGCAACTTGTCGGCAAGAAGTGGTGGTAGTTGAATTGTAGGTTGGGAACGGTGCTTGCCAAGTTAGTTGTCCTCTACTTCTAAAAGGTCTCGTTTCATTTTATGTATGGGCATAAAATGAATCGTAAGGTGAAAGTGCACAACCCTTGCAAGGTGTTTAAATCTAATCGATTAGCCGTGTCCTCGGTTATGGATAATTGAGTCTCTAGACATGGAATGTACAGAATAATCTCATCACCGATTCTGTTTTATTAAAATTTTGTCTAGAAACCCTAGGTCGGAACTAAGGTCCATACACTCCGAGGGGTGGTGGTGCCTGAGGTTCCAACTTTGTTGAATTGCGCCCAGTGCTACATAACTTGCAACTATGTAGTATTTGGGGGTTATTTCAACCCTTCGAAATAAATTTCTTTGAAGTAAAATCTTGACTTAAATAGGACAAAATTGGCTTTATGCAAATCTAGCCCAGAGATCCACCAGCCAAATAGCATGTAGCTAGATCTTTCACAATAGCCACCAAATATGTGTCAATTGCCAGTACATCAATGTACTGACCCCCATACTTGGGGCTGCATAATCAAATGTGCAGGTTCTTCCGATGAGGAGTGAAGTGTTAGGATCTCGAGTCTGCATACCAACATGACTGCCTGTGGCGCATGCTGAAGATGGAGGCTCGCTACTATTATAATTCCGTTGTGCTTAAGTTGAACTCTGTTTACCCTTGTCGGTCTATGTGACCAAGGAACTTGTAATAATCGTGAGACTTATGTATCTGGATCTGCGTGTAATCTCGATACTATGTGATGAATACTATATTTTGTTCTGTGGTGCTATCATTGATCCAGGGAATAGCACATAACACAGGTGTTCCGCCTTAATCCAAAGGTGGGGCGTCACAAAATGGTATCAGAGCATAGTGTTGCCTGTAAGATCGAGACCCTAGGATTGGAAGACCTTAGGACCCAAGTTTTATTTCAAAATGCTAAACAAATAATCATGATCTTAATATCTTGACCATTTCATTCTTACTTGTATTTCTCTTCTTGTTCTGATCGTTCCCTTTTCTTTTCAAAAGGTTGTAGATGGACACCTACGATGAGAGAGTGGTAGCTGGTGAAGGAGATTACCTTTTCTCAGAGGTGCTACTAGACCTCGCCACCCAGCTTCAGATACCACCACCGGTTTTCTGTGGGAAGATGCAGTACAAGGAGTATGGTATGGAAAAGTGGTTAATCCAAACTACTATCCAAGGAAGACTTGATGAAGAAGGAGAGTCCACGATGGAGTACACCGAAGCATATGTGGACTGGAGGTATTCGGTGGAGATTGCCATGCAGGGCGCCATCGCCCGCATCCGCCACAAGTACAGAGCTCACATCCCACGTCCCTCAGCTTATGGGATGATTGGAGAGCGATCTGTTGGAGGACATGTTGTGGATCGTCGAGGCTAGGAGTTCCACTCCCTTCTGAGAGGCTACCTCACTGAGAGGGAGCGCTGCACAGTCAATCTAGAAGACATGCTGAAGAAGCAGATTATCAACCAGGACCAGTTTAGAGATCTCATGGATCTCACCACCAAGAAGATCATGGAGACTGAATCAGCTCTCATAATGTTGGATGAGAAGAAGACTCAACTGGAGAACAAGCTCAAGATTGTTGAAGGACCCTTGCAGTTAGGCGGGAAAATACTCCAAGATGACATCTGGTCTCATCTTCTGGAGAAGACCTTACTGCTGCAGTATGACAACTTACAGAAATTGGGAGATAAGAAGAAGCATATTGAGGAAGCTAACAATGAGCTGAAGTCTGAGAATGAGAAGCTAAAGATGAAGCTTGCAGAGTTAGAAGCAAGTAAAAAGGAAGAAGACTCCGAGGAAGAAGAGGATCCCGAGGAGAGACTCGTGTATTCCCCCGGTGATGGTCTATCCTATGAGGAATGGGAAGCCAAGGCCCTGAGAGACCTCAAGAAGGCAGAACGTCTAGACCCTCTACCCCTCTCATGCCTCAAGAGGGTTAAGAGAGGCTAGTTGACCACCATCATCTTTTGTATCGTTTGTGATAGCACGTTTGTATTGTCTTACCGTGTTGGTATGACAGTACCATCGATCGTTTTCCTTGTCGAACTCTTAGTACTTACTTCTAAACTTGTCAAATCGTACGCTTCAAGTTTAAAGCTTTTAAAAATCAATGGTTGTATGCTTGTTTATTGTTTGTGGTTGACTTGTTGTATTGTGCATGGGTAGGATCTTTACTTCTTTAGCTTTATCTGTCTAATACTTATCTATGCTATACCTTACCCCAGATGCCGCCACGACGTGCACCAAACAGCAATGACAACGATGGAAACAACAACAATGACACCAATACGGCAATTCAGCAACTAGTGGCAGCTCAGGCCCAGCTGATGCAAATGATGACCCAGTTCTTCCAGACGAATGCAAACAACAATACCAACAACAATAATAACCCTCCGCCACCACCACCGCCACCCCCACCCCCGGTGGATAGATTGGCAAGGTTTCTGAGGCTGAGACCCAACAAATTCTCATCCGCTACGGAGCCAATTGTAGCTGATGACTGGCTGCGTTCGGTCAACAAGGATCTGACCACCTACGAGTGCACTGATGCTGAAAAGGTGCGCTTCACAGCTCACTTACTGGAAGGACCCGCGGCAATGTGGTGGGAGACATACCAGGTTACCCATCCAATAGATGATCTGGACTGGAACACATTCAGAGAAGGCTTTCGCACTGCCCACATATCCTCGGGCACTATAACTGTGAAGAAGGAAGAATTCCGTGGTCTGCGTCAGGGTGGAAGAACTCTGAAAGAATACATGGATGACTTCTGTGCTCTGTCCAGGTATGCGCCTGAAGATATCGATACTGATGCAAAGAGGAAGGAAAAATTCCTCAGTGGGCTTAAGGGAGAACTCAAAATACCCCTGTCTGTGGCCTATGGTCCAAACTATCAGTCTCTACTTGATCAGGCCATCACTCTGGACAACAACATCAAGAAAGAGGAGAACCGTAAAAGGAAGTTCAGTAACAACAAGAACCATGTGGAACCATTCCACAAGAAGCACCACTCATTCGAGAGCAGTGGTCATGGCAACTTCCACAAGCATGGGAATCGTTTCAACAAAGGAAACGGTAATCACTTCAGTGGTCATAAGCACAACGGAGGATTCAAGGGAAATAGCTCCAGTGGACATCACAGCGGACACAATGGTCAGCATCGCCACAACACTGAACCCAAGAAGGATCTCTCGGGCGTCACCTGCTTCAAGTGCAAGAAGCCTGGTCACTATTCCTCCAGCTGCCCGGAGAACAAGACCGTTGAACTTGCCAAGCCCAATCCATTTCAGAAGGGCCAAGTGAACCACCTCAACGTGGAGGAGGTGATGAATGAACCTGATGCAGTATTGGGTATGTTTCCGCTCAACTCATTTACAGCATTGGTTTTATTTGATACTGGAGCATCGCATTCATTCATATCAAGAACTTTTGCAAACAAAAATGGGTTCCCCACTGAAACCATAGGAAAAACCATTAAAGTAAGTTCCCCTGGTGGAGAATTGTTAGTCAACGCTGGTTGCAGGGATCTGATTTTGGAAATTGGTAAATATAAGTTTCCAACCCATTTGGTAATTCTAGACTCGCAGGGTTTAGATGTAATCTTGGGCATGGATTGGATGACTACCTATGGAGGAGTCATAGACTGTGTGAACAGAGCAATTACACTTACCACCCCGGAAGGGAGAAGAATTAGATACAAATCCCAACTGGATTTTAATGATATTAGGCTAAACCATCTTAAGGGGGTTAGCCTAGGTGAAGTGCACATAGTGAATGAGTACCCCGATGTGTTCCCGGAGGAGTTACCAGGAATGCCACCTAACAGAGATGTAGAGTTTCTCATTGACCTGCTACCTGGCATGGGGCCAATAGCAAAGAGACCTTACCCTATGTCCACCGATGAGTTGAAAGAACTCAAGAAACAGCTAGCAGAACAGTTAGGAAAAGGATTCATTAGAGAGAGTTCCTCATCATGGGGAGCACCAGTTCTGTTTGTTGAGAAGAAAGATAAGAGTCAACGTTTAGTTATGGACTATCGTTCGTTGAACGAAGTGACCATCAAGAACAAATATCCGCTACCAAGAATCAATGATTTGTTTGATCAGTTGGAAGGAGCCAGCGTGTTTTCTAAGATCGACCTTAGATCTGGATACTTTCAGCTCAAGATTAGAGAACATGACATTCCCAAGACAGCCTTCGTCACTAGATATGGCTCGTACGAATATACGGTGATGCCCTTTGGTTTAACCAATGCGCCGTCATACTTCATGAGCATGATGAACAAAGTGTTCATGGAATTCCTAGATAAGTTTGTCGTAGTCTTCATTGACGACATACTGGTCTACTCAAAAAGCAAAGAGGATCATGAAAAGCACCTACGTGCAATATTGGAGAAACTCAGAGAGCACAAGTTATATGCTAAATTCAACAAATGTGAGTTTTGGCTCAATGAAGTAGGATTTCTTGGACACATTATATCCAAGGAGGGAATTGCAGTCGACCCAGCCAAAGTGATCGCAGTAACTGAATGGGAACCACCCAAGAATGTTGGAGAAATTCGTAGTTTCCTAGGACTGGCCGGATACTACCGGAGGTTCATTGAGAATTTTTCAAAGATAGCTAAACTAATGACCGAGTTATTGAAGAAAGAAAAGAAGTTCGAATGGACTGAAGCTTGTGAAAACAGTTTTCAAGAGTTGAAAAGGAGATTAGTGTCTGCACCTGTTCTGTGCTTACCAGATATAGAAAAGGAATTTCAGGTGTATTGCGACGCTTCTCGTCAAGGTTTAGGAAGCGTGTTGATGCAAGATGGCAGAGTAGCAGCCTATGCCTCTAGACAACTCAAGAAACATGAGCTCAACTATCCAACTCATGACCTTGAGTTAGCTTCAGTTGTTCACGCCTTGAAGATATGGAGACACTATTTGCTGGGAAAGAGATGTGAAGTCTTCACCGACCACAAAAGTTTGAAGTACATCTTTACTCAGAAGGATCTCAACATGAGACAAAGAAGATGGTTAGAACTCATCAAAGATTACGACTCGAGTTTGCAATACCATCCTGGTAAAGCAAACGTAGTAGCTGATGCCCTAAGCCGTAAAGCCTATGTGAACTGCCTATCAACAGAAGTGTTGCCAGAAGATCTGTGTAGGGATTTGAGAGACCTCAGCCTGGAGGTAGTGCCGCAAGGTCACGTAACATCGCTAGTAGTGCAACCAACCCTGATGGACAGAATACGCCAAGCACAGAAAGGAGATAAAGAGATTGAGAAGATCAAAGAAAACATGAGGAAAGACAAAGCTAAAGGCTTTAGCGAAGATGAGCAAGGAACTATCTAGTTTGAGAAACGTGTCTGTGTACCTAATGATCCTGATATTAGAAGATTGATATTCCAAGAAGCCCATGAAACCCCATACTCGATTCATCCTGGAAATACCAAGATGTACCTAGACTTGAAAGAAAGATTTTGGTGGAGCAATATGAAGGGAGACATAGCCGAATATACAGCCAAATGTGATGTGTGCAGTAGAGTGAAAGCTGAACATCAAAAACCAGCCGGACTACTTCAACCACTAAAGGTGCCGGATTGGAAATGGGATCAAATTGGTATGGACTTCATCACTGGGTTACCCCGCACGAAGTCGGGATATGACTCAATTTGGGTTATAGTCGATCGTTTGACCAAGGTAGCTCATTTCATACCTGTAAAGACCACTTACACAAGTGCAAAGTTAGCTGATATCTACATGAAGAGGATAGTAAGCCTCCATGGTGTTCCCAAAAGCATCGTGTCTGATAGAGGAACCCAATTTACCTCTCACTTCTGGAAGCAACTCCATGAATCGCTTGGGACTAGGCTAGAATTCAGCACAGCGTTCCATCCGCAAACAGATGGACAAACAGAAAGGGTAAACCAAATTTTGGAAGATATGCTGAGAGCGTGTGCCCTGGACTATGGGTCTAGTTGGGACGACAACTTGCCTTACGCAGAGTTTTCCTACAACAACAGTTATCAAGCCAGTATTGAGATGGCACCATTTGAAGCCTTGTACGGCAAGAAATGTACTACACCCCTACTATGGAGTGGTGTAGGAGAGCGAAGTTTCTTCGGACCCGATATCATTCAAGAAGCTGAAGAAAAGGTTAAATTGATCAAGGATAGGCTGAAAATTGCCCAATCCCGTCAGAAGAGCTACTCGGATAGCAAGCGTAGAGAAATCATCTATGAAGCTGGAGACAGAGCTTATCTCAGAGTGTCACCCCTTCGTGGTGTTAAGAGATTTGGCATTAAGGGTAAGTTAGCACCTAGATTTATAGGGCCATTCAAAGTCCTATCCCGCAAAGGAGAAGTAGCCTATGAATTGGAACTACCCGAAATTCTTTCGGCCGTACATAACGTGTTCCATGTGAGCCAGCTAAAGAAATGCCATCCAGAGATGTCAGAAACACCGTTGAACGATACGGTACCCCTCGAAGAAGTTCAACTAGAAAGTGACTTGACCTATGAGGAGAAACCCATCAAGATACTCGAGACATCAGAAAGAACTACACGCACCAAAACCATCAAGTTCTGCAAAGTACAGTGGACTCACCACACGGAAGAGGAAGCCACTTGGGAACGTGAAGATACCCTTCGAGAAGAGCACCCACCCCTATTTGCTAGCCTTTCCGAAGCTCGAGGGCGAGCTTCATCTTAAGGGGGTTAGTCTGTCACGACCCAGATTTTTTCAAGATTAAAAATTTCATCATGCATTCATGGCATATTGCATTACAAAGTCTTTTCCAAAATTTTGAACCTTATCCTTCAAAGAATATTGTTTCAAATGCCTTTTACCCCAATTTTAGAAACAAAAGGGATTTCAGAAAGAAAGTATTTTAAAATGAGCTCCATTGTTATGGAGCAATCTTATATTTTCCTCTAGTAAATTTCTTTTGAAAAACCAAATAGTGGTAAGAGAGTAATTTTAACTCCCTAGTTAATTGGATTCTATATTTCAAAGTTCTTATTCAAATTTCTCACAAATTATTTATTTTTCCATCTTATTGCAAGACCTCTGGTTTATAGTCTGAACACACTTTTAAAGATCAGAAGTGGTCAACTTTGTTTTTGCTTAAATCTGAATAGAAGAACTCTTTCAAAACTCAAAACAGAAATTCAGAAAAAGAAAAGGGGAAAGAAGAAATAAAATTAAAACGGACCCCGGGGAACCCTTTCAGCCCAACCGAGAAAAGAGCCCGCGGCCCAGGAGGCCTCTCAACCGAACCGGTACCCTCTCCCTTCCCTTCTTCTCACTGACTGGTGGGACCCCTTCGTCAGGGCGAGGTCGTCTTCAAGCTTGAACCGAAACTCCCGCCGGTGACCGTTTCCAGTAACTCCTCCCCCCTCTTCAATTCCTTTACTCCCTGCCTTAATCGACGCATCCCCGCGGCTATAAGTAGCCCGTAGCCTCCTCCCCCATCTCCCTTTCTCCCCCCTGCACGAGACGCCGCCAGGCCGCTCCGATTTCTCACCGGAGGCCCGCAGTTCTGCCGCCGTTCGAGGACGATTCCGTCACCAACGAAGTACCCCGCTGCTCGATTTCGGTCCCCCTTTCTTTCCCTTGCGCTCGCACACCTCCCCGACCCTTTCTCTTTAATTTTATCGCAGGGAATCGAGCAGCCTGTCCGCGGCCGAAGCTCACCTGCGCACCGCACGCCTCCAGCTGCCCGTCGCCCTCGCAGCAGGACCCATTCGAGCACGCAGACCATGCAGTCGTCTTCTTCGTGAAGCCCTACACACCGTCCACGATTTCTCCAATGCCAGAGACCACCGGAGCTCACCGGAGATCAACTCCCAGTGCGCCTCGCCGGCGGACCTCGTCGGAACCCTAGCTAGCCTGCTGAGATTTCTCTCCCTCTCTCAGTGACCGTCAGATCTCGATCTAACGATCCTGATAGAATCACTTATCGATCCGGTACTGGATGATCTTGTGCGTCCACATCCACTTAAATCCAACGGCCTCAGTTCCTAATCCGAACGAAGCGGTACCAGCGAATACCGTAACACCACGTGGCCCTATCTGAATCAGAATAGAATTCAAATAGGTTTTTCGAATCAGATTTGATCCAAGTCTTTGAAAAATCATAACTTTTAATCTGTAGGTCCAAAAATAACAAATAATATACCTTTGGAATTCTTAGGATGTGTAGAATCCAATGATTCAATAAAACCTATTATTTTATGGGTTCATTTCGAATCCATTGACAGATCTGAATCAAGCCCTTGGATTCATAATAAATTCGTAACTTTTGTTCTGTGAGTCCAAATGCTACAAATTTGTAGTCTATGGAATCCTTGGAACATTTAGAACACACCAGAAGCAAAAGTTTTCAAAGTTAAGACGTGCACAAACTTGCTACTGTTAAATGTGTTCAAATCACCTTTTTCTTTACCAATTGATTTCTAAAAACTATTTTTGAGTGAAACCACTTGCAGTAGCCTCAAGTTACTGTCACCCAACCAGTGGTAGCACAGACTTATTTTTGCAGGACAGTACCAACCAGAACTAATTTTCCCAAAGTACTATCCTGATGCATCAAATACCCCTTTTGTTAATACCTTGTTATTTAATTATTAAAATCCTTTCTAACACCACACTTGTTTTCAAAAGCCTCTTGTTCCACCCTTACAACCTTTTCACACACTCACATAGTGTGTGAAAATTAAAATGTCATTTGCATACATGCACACATGCATACATGTCTATGATTGTCATTAGAAATAGAATATTGATTGCTTGATTGTTTGGATTGAATAGATTGTGAAGAGGAGCAAGGCTACTATTGTAACTGTTGTGAGTGTGCAAGCTGCTACCAAGGAAAGTGACACACATGTTCCCTACCCACTTTACTTATGCATTAGTATATTCACCTCTTGTAGTATGCATGATAGGTGCTTTACTCAACCGTTTTATCAAATGCTTAGATCCTAGTAGTGTGTAGCTACCCCTCAAACCCCACCTGATAGGATGCTAAATACTTTGTTAACTTTGATGCCATGCTAAGATCACTTGAAAAGTGATTTTGTGAAAAGTTAAGAACTTCAACTAAAATGAAACACCTGGGTGGAATGGTTTGATAAGATGAGGCGAGGTAGGTGGATTTTGGGACGCAAGCCTCATAAGAGGATGTGGGAAAAGAATACCGCTCGGGATGGCCACCCAGGAACAAAGAGATGGCTATGTCTTCCATGCTTAGTGTACTTCCAGTGCAGCCTTATGACATTATGGGCTCTGTCTTGACTGATTAGAATGTGGGAGTGCAACTTGTCGGCAAGAAGTGGTGGTAGTTGAATTGTAGGTTGGGAACGGTGCTTGCCAAGTTAGTTGTCCTCTACTTCTAAAAGGTCTCGTTTCATTTTATGTATGGGCATAAAATGAATCGTAAGGTGAAAGTGCACAACCCTTGCAAGGTGTTTAAATCTAATCGATTAGCCGTGTCCTCGGTTATGGATAATTGAGTCTCTAGACATGGAATGTACAGAATAATCTCATCACCGATTCTGTTTTATTAAAATTTTGTCTAGAAACCCTAGGTCGGAACTAAGGTCCATACACTCCGAGGGGTGGTGGTGCCTGAGGTTCCAACTTTGTTGAATTGCGCCCAGTGCTACATAACTTGCAACTATGTAGTATTTGGGGGTTATTTCAACCCTTCGAAATAAATTTCTTTGAAGTAAAATCTTGACTTAAATAGGAAAAAATTGGCTTTATGCAAATCTAGCCCAGAGATCCACCAGCCAAATAGCATGTAGCTAGATCTTTCACAATAGCCACCAAATATGTGTCAATTGCCAGTACATCAATGTACTGACCCCCATACTTGGGGCTGCATAATCAAATGTGCAGGTTCTTCCGATGAGGAGTGAAGTGTTAGGATCTCGAGTCTGCATACCAACATGACTGCCTGTGGCGCATGCTGAAGATGGAGGCTCGCTACTATTATAATTCCGTTGTGCTTAAGTTGAACTCTGTTTACCCTTGTCGGTCTATGTGACCAAGGAACTTGTAATAATCGTGAGACTTATGTATCTGGATCTGCGTGTAATCTCGATACTATGTGATGAATACTATATTTTGTTCTGTGGTGCTATCATTGATCCAGGGAATAGCACATAACACAGGTGTTCCGCCTTAATCCAAAGGTGGGGCGTCACAAATTATGATGCATATGCTTGACAAATCATAAGTTGAAAACCTCGTGCCCCGTGAATACGAGTACCCAAACCTCATGCTACTTTACTTAGAGTCCCAAGCAAGGCTCTTGTCATTGTAAGTATATGCATATCATTGAGAACCGCCAATGGGGTACCTCCGTGCCCGATGACATGGAACAAGCCCACACCAAAATGACAGGACAAGCAGACAATGAACACCTCGACATCTCTTTTATTTGCTATATTGTTTAGCTTTTTATTATGAGATGCGTCGTCGAATGTTCACCATGGGTATGCTGCAAATTTCCACCATGAATTATGCATGGCTTAGATTGGCGGCCCGGCGTTTCCCTAACACATATACAAACTCCATGATCCCCACAAGATTCCCAATTTATTTCACACCGCGGGTGACGAGGGGTTAACTCGACAAATGTCCTAGATGAAGGACTTAGAATCGGGGAGATAGGGCGTCGGATGAACTCGAAGGTAATGTTAGTCGAAATAAGTGTGTATCGAAAGTAAACTTGGGTGTTTAACCTGGCTTGCTTTCAATCTGCCCCACACCGTCCCCTCCTGGCCCCTATATATAGGTGGCCAGGTCTCGAGGATCGGGTTGGGTCCAATACAGATTACAATATCGACATACGGTAAGAACTCGTATTCGACTTATCATTACAATTGGGCCTAGCTTAATGGGCCTTAGGGGTACTCAACTAACGGGCTCTATTAACTATACCCTTGTCAGTAGCCCCTGAGATTCTACCAGAATTGCAGATTCAGGTTGAATCTCTAATCTTCAAATCTTCGACTTGATCAATTCTTCGACTTTATCTTTAAATCTTCGACTTGGTCTTTCGACTTATATTGATGATAATTTGTTCGCAAGGGGTCTTGATGAACGAGCCTGACAACTCTGACGGATCAAGAGGTCAGTTAACTGCCGGAACAGATACTTGCCACCTACTTCAAATTCAATCCCCTTGGACTTGAATTCGGGATACCGGTCAAATCCATTCTTTTGCCGCATTTAGGACTTACAAAGAATGAATCCCAGTAGTTCTCAGGGTACCCAGTGCGTCCACCAGGATTTTCTTCGCGTCGTAGACACGGATACATACCAGCAGAGCGCATCCATGTGCGTATACCAGGCCACACAGGACGGATCCCGGGGTCTTACCTTCGTGATAAATCATGGCATTCGAGTTTCGTTGCGATAACGCAACTCGAGAATCTTATGTCGCAGTCAAAAGACTGAAAATATTCGGGTTTCTGCAACCATAAAACTCGCTCCCGATGGGAGTAATCTCTAATCTTCAATTTGTCGACTACGTAGTCGAAGTTTTGTATGCTTATCCTTTTCTATCTTCAATATTGATCATCTCATCTTTATCGGGTGCGCGCTCAGCGCTCCCGATGGTAGTAGCCCCCGAGGCTATGTTTGGCAACTTGTAGTCAAGCATAGGCTCAAAGTTCAGCTCTTCTTTCTTCTGTGAACCTCTTATTATTTGACGAGCCCCCGAGTCCAAGTCGAGGTTTTCATATCACATAATCTCTCCCCCCTTTTTTTTCTTCTTCGATATTATCGTCTGCTGTGCGCAGAATTTAACTCCTGTTGTAAATTATGTTCACGGGCTTTGCTGTAGCCCGAAGGCCCAATAATATGTACTTATAAATAAAGTGCCTGCTGATTAAGGTAAAAACCCTAATCAGACTCCTCCTCCGCCGCATCATCTTCTTCCTCCATCTAGGGTTTTTGCGAGGTTTTTCTGTTGCGCTCATGGCTGATGCTCAAGGTTCTCGTCTGACCCTTGGCTCTCCGGTAGCCCCACGAGGTCGGGGTCGCCCTCGTGGAAGTAAGAACAAGAAGACCACGCTGGCCGCCGCAGGAACTTTTTCTGACGTTCTGGCTAAGCGTCGTCCCGGCCGCCCACCTGGGAGCAAGAACAAACCTAAAGTGACCAGCGCCACTCCAGGCCCTGCTGCTCCTCCTCCTGCTGCGCCTGCCGCTCCCGCTGCTCCTCCTCAAATCTTCTCCTTCCTCTGCATTGCCATGGCGCAATGCCGTGAGATTCAGCGATTACCGCTAAATTTTACGAAGTTTATGGATGGCCGCGAACTGCGAGAAGCTGTTCTCCGCGAACAATCTGGCTGCGGCATCCCATACGAGGTGGAGGTATGGTACGATGGCGACGGCGAGCAGTACTTCAGGGGAGGCTGGTCGCAGTTCGCGGAGGACCATGACATCCGTCAAGGTTTCTTCATGGCCTTTGACTTCCATATCGGGACGTCGAAGTTCGACGTGAAGATCTTCGATGGCACTCTTTGCCAGAAGGAATACGAAGCTTGAAGTCCACTTCTATTAGGACTTGCTGTGTTTTTTATGTAATTTCTTTTTATCATGTCCTTGCTACCATGCTTATCTGTAATGAATATTATCCAAGTACTCGATGTCTTTTGCTAGTACCATGAGAACAATTTATGTTCTGAGGTATGTTTTCCATATATTGGGCTCTTTGCGAACCAAAAAAGGTAGGAATAATATCGGGTTCTTCTCATGAACCAAATTCTATCAATATTCGTCGGGTTGTCTAAACAACCTTATAATAAGGGAAAAGCCTCCATCTTGTCATAATAATTTTGTTTCGTACGACCCAGGGGTTGAAGCCCCCGAGCGGAGAAGTAACACAAGAATCGTACAATTTCGTCGAGTTCAACCCAAACAACCCGACCCGTGGCCTCATGTTCTGGGTTCAGAAGGCTAACTCGAATATATTGATATCTTTATATTTAGTCTACGCGTAAAAACGTCGTAGCTATTCTGCATTTCACGGGTTGCTTTCGTCCTTCCCAGTCTTCTTGTCTTGTAGTCGATATGCTCCTCCTGGTATGACTTCCGTGACGATGTAAGGTCCCACCCAAGGGGACTCCAATTTCCCATGGCTATCTTGCTTAAGTCGCAAAACAAGGTCTCCTACCACGAAGGATCGTGGACGAACTCGACTACTATGGTAGTTTCGTAAGCTTTGTTGATATTGCGTAGCCCTTTCTAATGCTTTGTCTCTTGCTTCATCTAGCGCATCGACGTCGTCTTGCAATGCTTCTATCGATGTCGTCTCATCATATGCTGTCACTCTTGGAGCCTCGTGTGTAACTTCGACTGGAAGCACGGCTTCTGCGCCATGGACCAGGAAGAAAGGAGTTTCTTGAGTTGCTGCATTGGGCGTAGTTCGTAGGCTCCAAAGAACGGAGGGCAATTCTTCTACCCAAGCGCTCTTGGCTTTCTCGAGAGGTGCTAAAAGCCTCTTTTTTATTCCACTACTTATCAGGCCATTGGCTTTTTCGACTTGCCCGTTTGTCTTCGGGTGCGCCACAGATGCAAATTTAAGCTTGATCCCCAATCCTTCGTAGTAACTTTTGAATTCTTTTGAAGTAAAATTTGTCCCATTGTCTGTGATGATGCTGTGTGGTACACCAAAACGAAAAACTATCGACTTGATGAAGCTGATTGCTGCTGTAGAATCTTGAGTTGTTACTGGATCCGCTTCCACCCATTTGGTGAATTTATCGACTGCCACTAGCATATAGACATGCCCTCCAGGCCAAGATTTGTGCAACTTTCCCACCATGTCAAGTCCCCATTGTGCAAAGGGCCAGGATAATGGTATTGTTTGTAGCTCCGCTGCTGGTGCATGTGGTCTGGATGCAAACCTTTGACATGCTTCACACTTTCGGACTATATCTTTTGCGTCCTCGATGGCTGTTAGCCAATAGAATCCCGCTCGAAAAGCTTTTGCCGCTATTGCTATGCTGCTGGCGTGATGGCCACATACTCCGCCGTGTATGTCTTTCAATATTGCTTGCCCTTCCTGGGGTGTGACACAACGCTGTAAAACGCCGGTAATACTTCTCTTGTATAGTTTTCCTTCTAACACGACAAACGCTTTCGCTCTTCGAGTTATCCTCTTAGCCTCCACTGCATCTTCTGGGAGCTTTTTATTTATCATGTACGCAAGATATGGCTGCATCCATGTTTCTTCTATCATCATGACCTCCTCTGGTTCTGTCGTAGCCCCCGAGCCTGCCGTGGTAGTCGAACTTTTAGCATTTTTTATTGATCTTTCCGCTATTTCTTCCCAAAATACTCCAGACGGCACAGGTAAGCATTGTGATCCAATATTTGCTAAAGTGTCGGCTTCTTCATTGCTGTTCCTGCTGATGTGCGAGACTTCGCATCCATCGAACGTTCCTTCAAGATAATGGTACAAATTCTTGTAGGCCATCATATTGTCGTTGATTGCATCACACCTGTTCATGACTTGCTGAACAACAAGGTTAGAATCTCCAAATATTTTTAGGCGAGTTGCTCCACAAGCTTTAGCCATCTTCATTCCGTGCAACAAAGCCTCGTACTCCGCTTCATTGTTAGAAGCCTGTGGGAAGCTCATCCTTAGGACATACTTTAATTTGTCGCCATGAGGCGATATCAATACTACTCCTGCACCTGCGCCTTGGACTCGCTTAGAACCGTCGAAGTACATTGTCCAAGTACTCGATAAATCTGGTGGTCCCGTGCTTTGCAACTCGAGCCACTCTGCTGTAAAATCTGGCAAGATTTGCGACTTGATCGCCTTCCTTTTTTCGTACGTGATGTCCATGGGAGATAACTCGATTCCCCACAAAGAGACACGGCCCGTTGCTAAAGGGTTGTTCAATATGTTCGATAGTGGTGCTTCATTGACCACTATAATTGGGTGCACAGTAAAATACTGTCGTAACTTACGTGCAGTTGTGAAGACACTGTACGCCAACTTCTGATAATGCGGGTACCTCTGTTTGGTTGGAGATAGCACTTCACTGATGAAATATACCGGTCTTTGGACGCCATGAGCTTTGCCTTCTTCACTTCTTTCGACTACTAGAACTGTACTTACCACCTGATGGGTTGCGGCGATGTACAGCAGGAGTGGCTCTTTTTCTCTAGGTGCGACCAGCACTGGTGGCGTGGAAAGCACTTTTTTCAATTGCGCAAATGCTGCGTCTGCTTCTTCTGTCCATTCAAATTTGTCGTCTGACTTTTTCATGAGTGCATAAAAAGGAAGTGCCTTCTCCCCTAATCGAGCAACGAAACGACTTAATGCCGCGACGCGTCCTGCTAATTTCTGTACGTCGTGGAGTTTCGTGGGTTTCCCCATTGTTAGAATTGCTTGAATCTTCTCTGGATTTGCCTCTATTCCCCGTGCTGATACCAAGAACCCCAAAAGTTGCCCTGCTGAAACTCCGAAGGAACACTTTGTCGGGTTCAGCTTAAGCTTGAACTTGTTCAGGTTGTCGAAGGTTTCTGCCAAGTCGCTGATTAAAGATTTCTCCTCTCTTGTGGTGATGACTACATCATCAATGTAGACTTGTATGTTGCGCCCTATTTGGCTCCCGAGGCAACTTTGCATCATCCTTTGATAAGTTGCTCCTGCATTTTTTAGGCCGAATGGCATCACTTGGTAGCAAAACACCCCATACGGTGTGATGAAGGCCGTTTTTTCCTCGTCCTCTTTCTTCAGCTTGATCTGGTTATAGCCAGAATATGCATCCAAAAAGGAAAGCGCTTGCGCAGCCCGCTGTTGAATCGATTATTTGATCGATGCGGGGTAAAGGGAAGGGATCCTTTGGACAATGCATATTGAGAGATGTGTAGTCGACACATACTCTTTGTACGTCTGTGTTCTTCTTGGGTACTATTACTGGGTTCGACACCCAACTCGAAGTTTTGATTTCTCTGATAAATCCAGCACTTTCTAATCTGTGCAATTCTGACGCTATTGCCTTCCTCTTGGGTTCATCGAATCGTCGCAGTGGTTGCTTGACTGGTTTCGCCTTGGGATCTACATTTAGTGCGTGCTTGACGAGTTCCCTGGGAACCCCTGGCATGTCCGATGGACACCAGGCGAAGATTTCCTAGCGCTCACGGAGGAACTCGACAAGCGCGCCTTCCTATGCGGGGTCCAAGTTCACCGCAATTGATGTCGTCTTGTTTGGATCCGTAGGGTGGACCTGAATTTTCTTTGAATCCTGCGTTGTGTCGAAAGCCTTATCTGGCAGGGATCGTCCAACGTCGGGTAGCACATTATGATCTGTTTCTCCTTTTAACCTCTCGTATTCTGCTGTCATGCCGAAGGTTTGCGCCATCTTGTTGAATTCTCTGTCGCACGTGTTGGCTACTTCAAAGCTCCCTTGTACTGTTATTGTTCCTTTGGGCCCTGGAATTTTTAACGTAAGATACGCGTAGTGCGGTACTGCCATGAATTTTGCAAATGCTGGGCGCCCCAGGATTGCATGATATTGTGACGGCCAGTCCATAACTTCGAACTCCAGTTTTTCTCTTCTATAGTTTTCGCTGCTACCAAAGCAGACATCGAGTTCTATTCTTCCCAAGGGGTAGTTTGCTGCTCCTGGTACTATCCCGTGGAAAGAGCAATCTGTTGGCCTCAGACTCGTTGGTGATATGCACATAGCATTCAATGTTCTAGCATATATTAAGTTTATGCCGCTCCCTGCATCCATGAACACTCTTCCGATGTCGTACCCTCCTATTTGCGCTTTTAGAACCATAGGCGAATGGCCCGGCCTAGGAACTTTCCGTGGGTGATCTGCTCTACTAAACTTGACTGGTTGCTCTGACCATCGTAGGTACTCCGTGGTAGCTGGTGGTGACGATATTGCTAGGTTCACTTGCCTTGATATGCTCTTTCGCTCTTTTTTCGACTTGGGCACCGGTTGAATCATGGCTGATATGTATACTTTTGACTCTAGATGCTTTGATAACCTTTGAGTTTGATATCCTTGACTTCTACGTTTTTCTCCTTGCCTTCCTTCTTGGCTCGAGCCCATGGCACCTTGCAACCTTAGGAATGTTCTGCAATCCTTCATCTGGTGATTTGAGACCCTTTTCCCGTCGAGGTACGCGTAGTGGATTCGATAAGGTCCGTATAGCATATCCTCAGCCGAAGGACCAGAGCATCTTGATTTTTCTGTTCCTTTTGCCTGAAACCTCCTACTTTCGTACCCTTCCTCTTCTTATAGTATGTAACCTGCGGCTACCTGATTTCGCCTTCCTTGGTTACCCCCGCTGCGATATCGTCTCCTTTGTCGACTTATTCTGTCGACTTCTGGCGAACGTCCTCTTTTATTGTTATACGCGTCCTCTCCATCAGCGAATTTGTTGGCTTGTTCCATTAGCTCAGTTACTGTCGTAGGTCTTGTTCTCCCTATTTCTTCCACAAGATCTGAGCGACGAAGTCCTTCCGAAAAGGCGTCTATTGCTCGTTCATCGGAGACGTCCTCTGCTGAGTTTTTGATTATACTCCAGCGTTGTATATAAGATCGCAGCGTTTCGCCTTTATTCTGCACACATGCTTTAACTTCTTCCAGTGATGCTGGGCGCTTGTAGGTGGAACGAAAATTTCTTGCGAATTGACTTTCGAGTTCCTCCCAGCTTCCAATGGATTCGTCGGGTAGGGTGTTCAACCAGGACCGGGCGGCGCCGGTTAAGTGCAGCTGCAAGCTTTGCATTGCTGTCGCCTTTGTTCCTCCTAATATCTGCACTGCCTGTAGATAATCTGATAGCCATAAGGTGGGTTCCTGCGACCCGTCGTACCTATTTTGATCATGGGGCAGTTTAAATCCTTTGGGTACTCGCGTTTTGCGAACCCTGCGGGTAAAGCATAACGCACCCATATCTTTATCATCGTCTTCGTAATTTTCTTCCCTGCAAGCATGCCGCGATTTATCTATTCGAGCTTGTGCTATTATACTTCTTGCATCCTCCTTCCTTTTCTGTCGCTTTTCCTCTTCTGATGATTCACTATAGTCATCGCTTGAGTACTTGTACCTGAACTTCTCCTTGCCGCTTCCCTTGTAGCTTGTCGACTTCACCTCTGGGGCTTGCTCCCTAATTTTACCTTCTACTATTCCGAGGCTTCGTATCGCGGCTCGGTGCATACCTTCTCGCGGGTCTCCATGTTCTGGTCTTGTAGCTAGCAAATACGCTTGTGCTGCTGCCAATGCCGCCTCTGGCATTTTTTGTATCAGGTCATCTTCTTCCTCTTCTAGCTGCGGGGTGGGGCTCCTTGAGTACCCTTCTTCCCTGCTGCATGCTGTCACCCCCCTGTTGTGTTTTGGATCTCTGCGCCTTTCTCTGCTATATTCTGAATCTTCGCTATAGTCTTCCCAGTATTCTTCCCTTGATGTACTGTTATTGTCTTGAAACATCATGTCTTTTTCCTCCCTTAATTTCTTCTTGTGTTGGTATAGTGCATACCGATATCCCATTAGAACTTCTCTTTTCGATCCCTCGGGTACTTCTGTACCATGATTAATGGCTGACGTAATCATTCTCCATTCACCAGCCGAGACGTGGACTTTCTCTTTTTCCTTTTTGTTGTGATCTTTCACTTTGTCGACTTGCCTGTCGACCTTTTTGCTTCCTTCGCTGTTGTTTCCATCTTCTGCTTCAGTGATAATGACACATAACTGATGTACTTTGGCGACGTTGCTACTTCCTCCGGCGGAGTCCTTTGCATTGTTGTGTATCTGACACGCTTTTTCTTCTGAGTCGAGATGTTCCTCAATTTCGTCGCCTTCTGCGATTGACGCTTTTTCTAAGCTGACCTGCGAATTCACCTCATTGGAAGAGCCTTCTGATGACTCCAATGTTTCCTCTGTTTTGGGCTTTCTTGCCGATGGATCTGGTTTCGTCGAGTCCGAGAGGCGGGATGAACCTGATGGCCCGATGAGGATACTGAAACTTCCAATTGTCAACTCCGTCTCTTGACTTTCGTCGAGTTCTGATCTGCTGTTGGCTAAAAGCGAAAAAGCCGTCGAATTCATGATTCCAACACCCAGAGTCCCCACGGTCGGCGCCAATTGACGAGGGGTTAACTCGACAAATGTCCTAGATGAAGGACTTAGGATCGGGGAGATAGGGCGTCGGATGAACTCGAAGGTAATGTTAGTCGAAATAAGTGTGTATCGAAAGTAAACTTGGGTGTTTAACCTGGCTTGCTTTCAATCTGCCCCACACCGTCCCCTCCTGGCCCCTATATATAGGTGGCCAGGTCTCGAGGATCGGGTTGGGTCCGATACAGATTACAATATCGACATACGGTAAGAACTCGTATTCGACTTATCATTACAATTGGGCCTAGCTTAATGGGCCTTAGGGGTACTCAACTAACGGGCTCTATTAACTATACCCTTGTCAGCGGGCATCCATAAACAAAAGATCACGATATCAACTCAAATAAGAACTGCAATGTTGAAAGCTTGCCCCATGACTGCATGGCTGGGCTAGTCTCCAACTTACAACTTGCAAGCATAACAACTCAACATAAGAGACCACAATGTCAAATTTTTAAGAACAGGAAAAAGTAAAGTGTGCCTTCCGGTTCGTGAGAGCTTTACTAACCGAATTTCGCATAACACTGGTAAGAGTTTAATTTGAAGAGAAAATAAAAGCAAGTCAAATTTACTTGGAATAGCAAATTGCTAGTAGGTATGTATGGTGGACACTTTGGAAAACTTTGGCTTTTAGGAGTTGGATGCACGAGTAGAGCTCATACTCAGTACAAGGTGAGGGCTAGCAAAAGACTGGGAGCGACCAACTAAGAGAGCAATAATGGCCATAATCATGCAAAGCGACAAAGCGACATTAAAAGAAGCATAAGATGGCATCAAAAGTCAAAAACTAAATGATCATGAAGGCTATTGGCGACTTTGTAAGAGTCTAACATGTGTGAGCATGCGCCAAGTCAACCCAAATAAAGCATCAAGGAGAAAACCAAAATAATGCTTCCATACAATAAAAACAACGCATGATTTTTTCAAAGGCTCATTAAGCAATCTCAGTTATTTGAGACAAGTCATGCTACAGCAAAACCACTAAGCATACTATCAAAAAGACATCAAGCATGACATGAAAAAGTCTAAGCCGCAGTCTACACAAGCTCCTTCTTGTACCATTATTTTGCACAAAGCTTTTTCTCTTTTCCAACACCATTTGAAATTTTTATAAGACACCTCTTTTGATGAAAACCAATGAAGATCAGAGGCAAAAATACACCTTGATGAAAAGATATGACAAGATCTGAATGCAAATCAAGGCGAAAATGAAAACCAAAAGCAGTAGCAGAAAAAGAAGAACGCTCGATGAACGATAAGAGTGAAAAACTGAGCGTTCTTTGCAAATGAAAACGAGTACATCTCCTCCAAAGAAATTTGTTGGGGTCCAACCATTTATTGCAGCAAACAAACAAACTAAACCAACTAAGAAAACTAAAACAACTGACGCTCCAAGAAAAACACATAGTGCATGAAGCAATAAAAATATAGTGTTTTGAAAGGTGACCTGATTTTTGCCGATGAAGAAGGGGTGCCTCGGGGGTATCCCCAAGCTTTGACGCTTGTACTTCTTGGATATTTCTTGGGGTGATGCATGGGCATCCCCAAGCTTGAGCTTTTGTCCATTCTTCAACTCATCTCATCATTCTCCAATCCCTACACTTGAAAACTTCCTTCATACAAAACTAAACACAAATCTATTAGCAACATTAGTGCAAGCATAACATATAATCAATCCTCTATTTGCTTCAGGTTTCAACTCAAAACCACCACATATATAGCATATACTACTGTAGCAACCTCCCCAAAAGTTCCATGATCAAAAGAACTCAAAAGAAAGCGATAAAGTGGCAAACACAAATATTGGCAGAAATCTGTCAAAACTGAACAGCTGACAAAGGTCAAATTTTTGAGGGATTTTCTGTTGCTCAAATAAAAAAGTGTTCAACTAAGAAAAGTTTGGATATAACCTGGGGCATATGCACAAGAAATCGCAGGTCCAAAAGATAAACAGAGAATTTTCACGAATTTTTACGGTGCAGCACCGAAAACAGTTTCAGGACAGCAACATCCCCAAATCTTTACCTCACTCAAATTAGAGGCTTCTCTTGGCACAAAAACGAAATAAACAAGATAAGGAGCGGTCAATACAGTAGTAATGACTTCCAAGACTCAAATAAAAGAAAAATTACTGAAAAGAAAACATTGGGTTATCTCCCAAGAGTGCTTTTCTTTAACGCCTTTGAGCTAGGCGCAGAAAAGTGCGAATCAAGTAATATCAAGAGATGAAGCATCAAGCTCATAATTTGCTCTAAGAATAGAGTCAAAAAGTAATTTCTTTCTTTTTCTAGGGAAGTGTTCCATACCTTTCTTAAGTGGGAATTGATATTTGATAGTGCCTTCCCTCATATCAATGATAGCACCTACAGTTCGAAGAAAGGGTCTTCCCAAAATAATAGGACATGAAGCATGGCATTCAACGTCCATAACAAGAAAATCAACGGGAACAAGGTTATTGTTAACCACAATAAGAACATCATTAATCCTTCCCAAAGGTTTCTTCTTAGCAACATCAGCAATAGGAACATCAAAATAACACTTTTCAAGCGGTGGTAAATCAAGCATGTCATAAATCTTTCTAGGCATGATAGAAATACTAGCACCTAGATCACATAAAGCATGGCAATCATAACCATTAACATGCATATCAATGATGGGTTCCCAACCATCTTCTAACTTCTTGGGAACAGAGGCTTTTTGCTTCAACTTTTCATCCCTAATCTTTATAAGAGCATTGGTAATATGCTTAGTAAAAGCAATATTTAAAGAACTGGCATTGGGAGTCAAAGCAAGCTTTTGCAAGAACAAAATTACTTCAGATATATTGCAGCCATCAACATCAAAATCATTAAAAGAAATAGAGCTATCATCTTCCACACTCCGAAAAATTTCAGCACTCTTTTGAGAAAAAGTTTTGGCAGTTTTAGGTTTTTTAACACAAGGAGTGGGAGTTTTCTCTACACCAATCGAAGTAAGAGGATTGCTACCAGTCGGAGCAACATCATTAGAGGTAGTAATAGTACATACCTTCATCTCTCTAGCCATCTCATCTTCTCTTTCCCACGTGGCATGCAATTCCGCTAACAATCTAATATTTTCATCAATTCCAACTTGGATGATATTAGCGGTAGCAAAAACATTGCTCTCTTTCACATCATTAGGAAACACTTTTAGTTTCAAAAGTTCAACATCATGAGCAAGGCTATCAATTTTAGAAGCAAGAATATCAATTTTGCCTAACTTTTCCTCAACAGACTTGTTAAAAGCAGTTTGCTTACCGATGAAGTCCTTGAGCATTACCTCAAGCTCGGAGGGCGCGGCCCTAGTGTTGTTGTAGGAATTACCATAAGAGTTACCATAACCATTACCATTGGTAGAAGGATACGGCCTATAATTGTTACTAGCAAAATTGTTCCTATAAGCATTGTTGTTAAAATTATTGTTTCTAATGAAATTCACATCAACATGCTCTTCTTGAGCAACCAGAGAGGCTAAAGGAACATTATTAGGATCAACATGAGTCCTATCATTAGCAAGCATAGCCATAATGGTATCAATCTTATCATTCAAGGAAGAGGTTTCCTCAACAGAATTTACCTTCTTACCTTGTGGAGCTCTCTCGGTGTGCCATTCAGAATAATTTACCATCATGTTGTCGAGTAGCTTTCACACGGCGCCCAAGGTAAGGGACATAAAAGTGCCTCCAGCAGCTGAATCAAGTAGGTTCCTTGAAGAAAAATTCAGTCCTGCATAAAAAGTTTGGATAATCATCCAAGTAGTCAGTCCATGAGTGGGGCAATTCTTTATTATAGATTTCATTCTTTCCCAAGCTTGAGCAACATGTTCATTATCAAACTGAGTAAACTTCATAATATTGCTACGCAAAGCTATAATCTTAGCAGGAGGATAGTATCTACCAATAAAAGCATCCTTACACTTAGCCCATGAATCAATACTATTCTTAGTCAAAGACAGCAACCAATCTTTAGCTTTTCCTCTCAAAGAAAAAGGAAACAACTTGAGCTTAATAATATCACTATCAACATCCTTATATTTCTGCATCTCACATAGCTCAACAAAATTGTTGAGATGAGCTGTAGCATCTTCAGTACTAGCACCAGAAAATTGCTCTTTCATAACAAGGTTCAATAAAGCAGGCTTAATCTCATAAAAGTTTGCAGCAGTAGCAGGTGGTGCAATAGGAGTGCAGATAAAATCACTATTATTTGTGCTAGTGAAGTCACACAACTTGGTGTTTTCAGGATTGGCCATTTCAGCAAAACGAAAGTAAACAAGTAAAAACAACTACCAAGGATTCTAATTTTTTTGGGTTTTTGATAAAAAGCAATGCAGGTAAAATAAAATAAAGTAAAGCAAAACAAATAACAAAGTAAAGAATGTGTGTGCGAAGAACTCCCCTCGCAGAAGTCTTCTCTCCTCCCCGGCAATGGCGCCAGAAAAATAGCTGATGCCTCTGATGGCGACCAGACTGTCCTTATGCGTGGTGAAGAACCAGCCCGTTGGGAACCCCAAGAGGAAGGTATGAAGAGTGCAGCAGCAAGTTTTCCCTCAGTTTAAGAAACCAAGGTTTATCGAACTGGAGAAGAGAGACAATGACGACTGAAGGTGTTGTGGAACCTGCACACACAGAAACAAATACTTTGTTCCCAACTTGCGATGAGGTTGTCAATCTCACCGGTTTGCGTGAAACAAAGGTTATGAATGTATCGAGTGGAAAACAATATAGTATGCGAGTAAAGTAAACAGTACGAGTAAAGTAAACAGGTGATAGCAATATGATGTAAATAGGACCGGGGTCCACAGTTCACTAGTGGTGTCTCTCCATAGATAAAATAGCACATGCTGGGTAAACAAATTACAGTTGGGCAATTGATAGAATAAATATAACATGATATGTCAAGAAGATCACTATGAGATTTACTCTGGGCATTACAACAAAATACATAGACCGCCATCCAACTGCATCTATGACTAATAATCCACTTGTGGTGAATCAATCCGAGAACTCCACAAGTATTAAGTTGCGAACAACAGATAATTGCATTAAGCAAAGTGTGTAATGTAAACAAAGCATATGCCCTTGAGCATATGAATGTTGTTTTCTCCCTAGTAGCAACAACACATCTACCACCTTAGAGGTTTCTGTCACTCCCCCAGGTGAAATAGAGGCATGAACCCACTATCGAGCATAAATACCCCCTCTTGGAGTCACTAGCAACTACTCGGCCAAGATAGCTACTAACAACGGAGAGCATGCAAGATCATAAACAACATAGAGATAACAAAAGATAATATTCAGTACAGCAACTTAATCATAAACACCAATATTCATCGGATCCCAACAAACCAAACATGTAGAATTACATAACGGTGATCTCAATCATGTATGGCAGCTTATGAGATCTAAACATGAAGCACATAGTGGAGAAGACAACCATCTAGCTACTGCTATGGACCCATAGTCCAAGGTAGACTACTCACTCATTGCTCCGGAGGCAAGCATGGCGATGAAGAAGACCTCTGGTGGTGATTCCCCTCTCCGGCAGGGTGCCGGGAAGAGCTTCTGGAGCCTCCCGATCTTCGGGTCGACGGCGGCGGCGGATCGCGATGTATTCTGGAAAACTGATCGGGCACTTAGGTTTTTCTCGTCGGGGGGTCTTTATAGGCGAAGGGTCGATGTCAGAGGAGGGACCAGGCACCCTCACACGGGGGTGGCGCGGGCCAGGGGCTGGCCGCGCCGCCCCTGTGTGTGGGGCCCTGGTGGCCCCCCTCCTACTCCTCTTCGGATCTCTGGAAGCTTCTGGGTAAAATAAGACTTCAGGAACTTGTTTTGTCCAATTCTGAGAATATTTCCTGTGTATCACTTCTGAAACACAAAAACAGCAGAAAACAGGAAACTGGCACTGTGGCACTTGTTAATAGGTTAGTTCCGAAAAATGCATAAAAATGCCACTAAGTGTAACGAAACAATAGGCAAATGGTGTAAAACAAGCATGGAGCATCAAAAATTATAGATACGTTTGAGACGTATCAAGCATTGGTAATATGCTTAGTAAAAGCAATATTTAAAGAACTGGCATTGGGAGTCAAAGCAAGCTTTTGCAAGAACAAAATTACTTCAGATATATTGCAGCCATCAACATCAAAATCATTAAAAGAAATAGAGCTATCATCTTCCACACTCTGAAAAATTTCAGCACTCTTTTGAGAAAAAGTTTTGGCAGTTTTAGGTTTTTTAACACAAGTAGTGGGAGTTTTCTCTACACCAATCGAAGTAAGAGGATTGCTACCAGTAGGAGCAACATCATTAGAGGTAGTAATAGTACATACCTTCATCTCTCTAGCCATCTCATCTTCTCTTTCCCACGTGGCATGCAATTCCGCTAACAATCTAATATTTTCATCAATTCCAACTTGGATGATATTAGCGGTAGCAAAAACATTGCTCTCTTTCACATCATTAGGAAACACTTTTAGTTTCAAAAGTTCAACATCATGAGCAAGGCTATCAATTTTAGAAGCAAGAATATCAATTTTGCCTAACTTTTCCTCAACAGACTTGTTAAAAGCAGTTTGCTTACCGATGAAGTCCTTGAGCATTACCTAAAGCTCGGAGGGCGCGGCCCTAGTGTTGTTGTAGGAATTACCATAAGAGTTACCATAACCATTACCATTGGTAGAAGGATACGGCCTATAATTGTTACTAGCAAAATTGTTCCTATAAGCATTGTTGTTAAAATTATTGTTTCTAATGAAATTCACATCAACATGCTCTTCTTGAGCAACCAGAGAGGCTAAAGGAACATTATTAGGATCAACATGAGTCCTATCATTAGCAAGCATAGCCATAATGGTATCAATCTTATCATTCAAGGAAGAGGTTTCCTCAACAGAATTTACCTTCTTACCTTGTGGAGCTCTCTCGGTGTGCCATTCAGAATAATTTACCATCATGTTGTCGAGTAGCTTTCACACGGCGCCCAAGGTAAGGGACATAAAAGTGCCTCCAGCAGCTGAATCAAGTAGGTTCCTTGAAGAAAAATTCAGTCCTGCATAAAAAGTTTGGATAATCATCCAAGTAGTCAGTCCATGAGTGGGGCAATTCTTTATTATAGATTTCATTCTTTCCCAAGCTTGAGCAACATGTTCATTATCAAACTGAGTAAACTTCATAATATTGCTACGCAAAGCTATAATCTTAGCAGGAGGATAGTATCTACCAATAAAAGCATCCTTACACTTAGCCCATGAATCAATACTATTCTTAGTCAAAGACAGCAACCAATCTTTAGCTTTTCCTCTCAAAGAAAAAGGAAACAACTTGAGCATAATAATATCACTATCAACATCCTTATATTTCTGCATCACACATAGCTCAACAAAATTGTTGAGATGAGCTCTAGCATCTTCAGTACTAGCACCAGAAAATTGCTCTTTCATAACAAGGTTCAATAAAGCAGGCTTAATCTCATAAAAGTTTGCAGCAGTAGCAGGTGGTGCAATAGGAGTGCAGATAAAATCACTATTATTTGTGCTAGTGAAGTCACACAACTTGGTGTTTTCAGGATTGGCCATTTCAGCAAAACGAAAGTAAACAAGTAAAAACAACTACCAAGGATTCTAATTTTTTTGGGTTTTTGATAAAAAGCAATGCAGGTAAAATAAAATAAAGTAAAGCAAAACAAATAACAAAGTAAAGAATGTGTGTGCGAAGAACTCCCCTCGCAGAAGTCTTCTCTCCTCCCCGGCAACGGCGCCAAAAAAATAGCTGATGCCTCTGATGGCGACCAGACTGTCCTTGTGCGTGGTGAAGAACTAGCCCGTTGGGAACCCCAAGAGGAAGGTATGAAGAGTGCACCAGCAAGTTTTCCCTCAGTTTAAGAAACCAAGGTTTATCGAACAGGAGAAGAGAGACAATGACGACTGAAGGTGTTGTGGAACCTGCACACACACAAACAAATACTTTGTTCCCAACTTGCGATGAGGTTGTCAATCTCACCGGTTTGCTTGAAACAAAGGTTATGAGTGTATCGAGTGGAAAACAATATAGTATGCGAGTAAAGTAAACAGTACGAGTAAAGTAAACAGGTGATAGCAATATGATGTAAATAGGACCGGGGTCCACAGTTCACTAGTGGTGTCTCTCCATAGATAAAATAGCACATGCTGGGTAAACAAATTACAGTTGGGCAATTGATAGAATAAAGATAACGTGATATGTCAAGAAGATCACTATGAGATTTACTCTGGGCATTACAACAAAATACATAGACCGCCATCCATCTGCATCTATGACTAATAATCCACTTGTGGTGAATCAATCCGAGAACTCCACAAGTATTAAGTTGCGAACAACAGATAATTGCATTAAGCAAAGTGTGTAATGTAAACAAAGCATATGCCCTTGAGCATATGAATATTGTTTTCTCCCTAGTAGCAATAGCACATCAACCACCTTAGAGGTTTCTGTCACTCCCCCAGGTGAAATAGAGGCATGAACCCACTATCGAGCATAAATACCCCCTCTTGGAGTCACTAGCAACTACTCGGCCAAGATAGCTACTAACAACGGAGAGCATGCAAGATCATAAACAACATAGAGATAACAAAAGATAATATTCAGTACAGCAACTTAATCATAAACACCAATATTCATCGGATCCCAACAAACCAAACATGTAGAATTACATAACGGTGATCTCAATCATGTATGGCAGCTCATGAGATCTAAACATGAAGCACATAGTGGAGAAGACAACCATCTAGCTACTGCTATGGACCCATAGTCCAAGGTAGACTACTCACTCATCGCTCCGGAGGCAAGCATGGCGATGAAGAAGACCTCCGGTGGCGATTCCCCTCTCCGGCAGGGTGCCGGGAAGAGCTTCTGGACCCTCCCGATCTTCGGGTTGACGGCGGCGGCGGATCGCGATGTATTCTGGAAAACTGATCGGGCACTTAGGTTTTTCTCCTCGGGGGGTCTTTATAGGCAAAGGGTCGATGTCAGAGGAGGGACCAGGCACCCTCACACGGGGGTGGCGCGGGCCAGGGGCTGGCCGCGCCGCCCCTGTGTGTGGGGCCCTGGTGGCCCCCCTCCTACTCCTCTTCGGATCTCTGGAAGCTTCCAGGTAAAATAAGACTTCAGGAACTTGTTTCGTCCAATTCCGAGAATATTTCCTGTGTATCACTTCTGAAACACAAAAACAGCAGAAAACAGGAAACTGGCACTGTGGCACTTGTTAATAGGTTAGTTCCAAAAAAAGCATAAAAATGCCACTAAGTGTAACGAAACAATAGGCAAATGGTGTAAAACAAGCATGGAGCATCAAAAATTATAGATACGTTTGAGACGTATCACCCTTCGCCTATAAAGACCCCCCGACGGAAAAAACCTAAGTACCCGATCAATTTTCCAGAACACATCGCGATCAGCCGCCGCCATCGACCCGAAGATCGGGAGGGTCCAGAAGCTCTTCCCGGCACCCTGCCAGAGAGGGGAATCACCACCGGAGGTCTTCTTCATCGCCATGCTTGCCTCCGGAGCGATGAGTGAGTAGTCTACCTTGGACTATGGGTCCATAGCAGTAGCTAGATGGTTGTCTCCTCCACCATGTGCTTCATGTTTAGATCTCATGAGCTGCCCTACATGATTGAGATCACCGTTATGTAATTCTACATGTTTGGTTTGTTGGGATCCGATGAATATTGGTGTTATGATTGAGTTGCTATACTAAAATATATCTTATGTTATCTCTATGTTGTTTATGATCTTGCATGCTCTCCGTTGTTAGTAGCTATCTTGGCCGAGTAGTTGCTAGTGACTCCAAGAGGGGGTATTTATGCTCGATAGTGGGTTCATGCCTCTATTTAATCTGGGGGAGTGACAGAAACCTCCAAGGTTGTAGATATGTTGTTGCTACTAGGGAGAAAACAACATTCATATGCTCGAGGGCATATGCTTTGTTTACATTACACACTTTGCTTAAAGCAATTATCTGTTGTTCGCAACTTAATACTCATGGGGTGTTTGGATGATATCCCCGTGAGTGGATTATTAGTTATAGATGCAGTTGGATGGTGGTCTATGTATTTTGTTGTAATGCCCAGAGTAAATTGCATAGTGATCTTCTTGACATATCACGTTTATCTTTATTCTATCAATTGCCCAACTGTAATTTGTTTACCCAGCATGTGTTATTTATCTTATGGAGAGACACCACTAGTGAACTGTGGACCCCGGTCCTATTTCCATCATATTGCTATCACCTGTTTACTTTACTCGCACTGTTTACTTTACTCGCATACTATTATCACTTTGCACTCGATACGCTCATAACCTTTGTTTCAAGCAAACCGGTGAGATTGACAACCTCATCGCAAGTTGGGAACAAAGTACTTGGTTGTGTTGTGTGCAGGTTCCACGTTGCTGCTCGCAAAGCAAAGCTTGGATGAGGCGCCATATATAAATTGTCCGGAGCTATCGCGAAGCTTGCAAGCATCACCTTCAGTCGTATTGTCCGCTCTTCTCCTGACCGGCATACCTTGGATTCTTAACAGAGGGAAAAACCTTGCTGCTATATTCATCATACCTTCCTCTTGGGGTTCCCAACGGGCTGGTCATTCAACTAGGCATCAGTTCTTTTTCTGGCGCCATCTACCAGCAATCAGGGTACCTCTGTGCCCGATGACATGGAACAAGCCCACATCAAAATGACAGGACAAGCAGACAATGAACACCTCGACATCTCTTTTATTTACCATTTGTATAGCTTTTTATTTTGAGATGCGTCGTCGAATGTCTACTATGGGCATGCTGCAAATTTCCACCATGAATTATGCATGCCTTAGATTGGCGGCCCAGGCGTTTCTCTAACACATATACAAACTCCATGAACTCCACAAGATTCTAATTTATTTCACACCGCGAGTATCCATAAACAAAAGATCACGATATCAACTCAAATAAAATGAAGTGCAATGTCGAAAGCTTGCCCCATGACAGCATGGCTGGGCTAATTTCCAACTTACAACTTGCAAGCATAACAACTCAACATAAGAGAGCCACAATATCAAATTTTTAAGAACGAGAAAAATAAAGTGTGCCATCAGGTCCGTGAGAGCTTTACTGACCAATTTTCGCATAACACTGATAAGAGTTTAATTTGAAGAGTAGATAAAAGCAAGTCAAATGTACTTTGGAATAGCAAATTGCTAATAGGTATGTATGTGGACACGTTGGAACAACTTGGTTTTTAGGAATTGGATGCACGAGTAGAGCTCATACTCAGTACAAAATGAGGGCTAGCAAAAGACTGGGAGCGACCAACTAAGATAGCAATAACGGCCATAATCATGCAAAGCGACAAAGCAACATTAAAAGAAGCATAAGATGGCATCAAAAGTCAAAAACTAAATGATCATAGAGGCTATTGGCGACTTTGTATGAGTCTAACATGTGTGAGCGTGCGCCAAGTCAACCCAAATAAAGCATCAAGGAGAAAACCAAAATAATGCTTCCAAACGATGAAAACAACACATGATTTTTTCAAAGCCTCATTAAGCAATCTCAGTTATTTGAGACAAGTCATGCTACAGCAAAACCACTAAGCATACTATCAAAATGACATCAAGCATAATATGAAAAAGTCTAAGCCGCAGTCTAAATAAGCTCCTTTTTGTACCACTTTTTTGCATAAATCTTTTTCTCTTTTCCAACACCATTTGAACTTTTTTAATCCAACTCTTTTGAGGAAAACCAACATGGTCCAGAGGCAAAAATACACCTTGATAAATAAATATAAGAAGATCTGAACGCAAATCAAGGCAAAAACGAAAACTAAAAGCAGTAGCAGAAAAAGAAGAACACTCGGTTTTTGATAAGAGTGAAAACTAGAGCGTTCTTTGGCAAATGAAAAGCAAGGCAACTTCTCCAAAAGAAATTTGTTGGGGTCCAACCATTTGTTGCAGCAAACTAAACTAAACTAATAATGAAAACTAAAACAACTGACGCTCCAAGAAAAACGCATAGTACATGAAGCAATAAAAATATAGTGTCTTGAAAGGTGACCTGATTTTTGCCGATGAAGAAGGGGTGCCTCGGGGGCATCCCCAAGCTTTGACGCTTGTACTTCTTGGATATTTCTTGGGGTGATTAATGGGCATCCCCAAGCTTGAGCTTTTGTCCATTCTTCAACTCATCTCATCATTCTCCAATCCCTACACTTGAAAACTTCCTTCATACAAAACTCAACACAATTCTATTAGCAACATTAGTGTAAGCATAACAACGAATCATCCTCTTTTGCTTCAATTCTATTAGCAACTTCCCCAAAAGTTCCGTGATCAAAAGAACTCAAAAGAAAGTGATAAAGCGGCAGAAACGAATAGTGGCAGAAATCTGTCAAAATAGAACAACTCATAAAGACCGATTTTTTAAAGGGTTTTCTGTTGTTCAAATCAAAAAGTGTTTAACTAACGAAAGTTTGGATATAACCTGAGGAATAAGCACAAGAAATCGCAGGTCCAAAAGATATACATAGATTTTTTCGAATTTTTACAGTACAGTATGAAAATCTGTTTCAGGACAGCAACATCCTCAAATCTTTACCTCACTCGAATTAGAGGCTTCTCTTGGCACAACAATGAAATAAAAATGATAAGGAAAGGTCATTACAGTAGTTATGACTTCCAAGACTCAAAAAGAAAAAGTACTGAAAAGAAAACATTGGGTTATCTCCCAAGAGTGCTTTTCTTTAACGCCTTTGAGCTAGGCGCAGAAAATTGCGAATCAAGTATTTTCAAGGGATGAAGTGCTAGGATCAGCGCGTGCCTTACGTCTTCCTTTCTTACCTTTGCTCTTGACTCTAGGAAAGACGTGTCTATTGCAAGGTGGAGAGATAAATCTTATATTGCCTTTTCCCACGTCAATGACGGCACCCAGGAGCTTCAGTAGAGACCTTCCAAGCGTGATTTGTCCTTTCTCTACACATTCAATAACAAGATAATCAGTGGATACCATTCTTCCTAGGAATTTTATATAAACTCCTTTAGCTATTCCAATGGGAAATATAGTGGCATTGTTAGTAAGAGAAATTTCTTCTCCCCCCTCAGAAAGTTTCCAAAGACTCAAAGATTCATAAACATCCTTTGGCATAAGACAAAATTCAGACATAGTATCACAACGAGCATGAAAAGTTTCACTACCAATGATGATTTTTACAGTAGGATACCAACTTGATGATTCAGAATTTGTTGGCACATAATCAAAATGCTGGCGCAAAGTATTATAGCAATCATTCAAACAAGCAGTGTGAGTCTCAAGAGTGTTCAATCTATAAAAAATGCTCACAAGATCATTATCAAAACTAGTTAGCATGCTATAAATCGTAATCAACTTTTTCATAATATTGAAGGCTTGATCTCCATCACAATGAAGGAAATCTCCTTCTGCAGTAGCATCCAAAGCATATCTATAGCGAAGAGCAAGCCCAAAGTAAAAGCAACTAAGAAGCAAACTCAAAGTCATTCTCGGTTCAGTTTTTCCATGCCAATCATAAATTCTAGACCAAGCTTCTTTAAAACTTTCCTCATTCTTTTGTTTGAAAGCAAAGATCATTTCCTCGGGCGACATAGTAGTAGCATCTAAACTAGACATGATAAACAACTATAAAGGAAACTAATTTTTGTGTGTTTTGGATATAAAATGAAGCAAGTAAAAATATAAAGTAAAGCAAAACTTAAAACAAAGTAAAGGATGTGCGTGCGAAACTCCCCTTGCAGAAGTCTTCTTCTTCCTCCCCGGCAACGGCGCCAGAAAGAGGCTTGATGCGGCACGGTGTATATATGTAAATCACCGTCCAGTTGGGAACCCCAAGAGGAAGGTATGATGAGCACAGCAGCAAGTTTTTCCCTCAGTAAGAAACCAAGGTTTGTCGATCAGGAGAGGAAGGAGCCAAACTTCGAAGGTGATGCTTGCTAGCTTCGTGACACTCCAACAAGGGCGCCATTTACGATACTTGTTGGCTCGTCTTCAATTAGCAGCAACGTGGGACCTGCACACAACACAACCAAGTACTTTGTTCCCAACTTACGATGAGGTTGTCAATCTCACCGGTTTGCTTGAAACAAAGGATATGAGCGTATCGAGTGGAAAACAGTAGAAGTATGCGAGTAAAGTAAACAGTGCGAGTAAAGTAAACAGGTGATAGCAATATGATGGAAATAGGACCGGGGTCCACAGTTCACTAGTGGTGTCTCTCCATAAGATAAAATAACACATGCTGGGTAAACAAATTACAGTTGGGCAATTGATAGAATAAAGATAACGTGATATGTCAAGAAGATCACTATGCGATTTACTCTGGGCATTACAACAAAATACATAGACCACCATCCAACTGCATCTATGACTAATAATCCACTTGTGGCGAATCAATCCGAGAACTCCACAAGTATTAAGTTGCGAACAACAGATAATTGCATTAAGCAAAGTGTGTAATATAAACAAAGCATATGCCCTTGAGCATATGAATGTTGTTTTCTCCCTAGTGGCAACAGCACATCTACAACCTTAGAGGTTTCTATCACTCCCCCAGATTAAATAGAGGCATGAACCCAACTATCGAGCATAAATACCCCCTCTTGGAGTTACTAGAAACTACTCGGCCAAGATAGCTACTAACAACGGAGAGCATGCAAGATCATAAACAACATAGAGATAACATAAGATAAATTTCAGAACATCAACTTAATCATAACACCAATATTCATCGGATCCCAACAAACACAACATGTAGAATTATGTCGGGGATATAACCCTGGGTATACCAAAGTACCCCTTTATTATGACTAATATATTCATTATATATCAAGTTATATTTGCAGGAATATTAGAAAAACAATTAAACAGCAAGTTGGGCTGGCATATTACAATACTGGCCGGATTATCCTTCCCTTGGGCCGACATATAGAAGCCCAGGCCGGCATATCAGGAGACAGGCCAGATTATAGTCATCCGGGCCGGAATACAAGCATCTAGACCCGGCTGGGGTGGGACAGCAGCTTCCCGAGCTGGGCCTCCGGCGTCCTCCTCCTAGCCGGGCCGTGGCTCCTCTTCCCGGGTGGGCCAGGGGATCTCCGTGCCGGCTGGGCCGGCTTTCTTCTTCATCGGCTGGGCCGATCGGCGTCTTCCCCGGCCGAGCCCGTTGGCCTTCTTCCCGGGCTGGCCGGCCTCCTTCTTTTCCCGGCTGGGCTCGGCGCCCCGGCCTCTCTCCTCTTCCCGGCTGGGCCGTTGGCCGCTTATCTGGCTGGGCCGGCGCCCCGCCCCCCGGCTGGGCCGGCGCGCCCCCAGGCGGGCCTTCCTTCCTCTGCCTCGGTGGACGGGCCGACTTAGCCGCTGCCCCGGCTGGGCCGGATCAGGAGGATCCGACCTGGCCGGGATTCCCTCCAAGCCCCTTTATCAATTCCGGCTGGGCCGGTTTAGACTATTCTGGCTGGGCCAGGCCGGCACTTCCATGGCCTAGGCCGGATTACTTTCATGGGAGGCCGGATTTCACTCCTCCAGGCTGAGATTTGCCTCCTTCGGGATATATTCTTCTCCTAGCATCGACTCCATCGTCCTGTGCCAGTCCTGGGACGCCTCTAGGCTTGGACTGGCACATCCTCCATCATCGTATGCTGGTCTTGGGACGCCCTTTGGCTCAAACCAGCATACTCCTCCTCTCCTAGTCAGTCTTATCCTCAGGAGGAGGATAAGACTGATGACATGGAGATCCATGGATAGCAGCTAGAAGACAAAGCCAAGGACTCTAAGTACAGACATCGATGGGACGAGCCCATGACCGTGACGCAGTGCATAGTACCGAGGACGGTACCATGCTGATGCAGGCAACAGTGTGACAAGACCCCAATAGTCATCTCAGTTACAGTGTATGTGCACTATACAGTGGGACATCCCTTGTCCCCTGGGCTCCTTATATAAGGAGCACCAGGGGGATCGATCACCCCAGCCCCCGAGGAGGCTCAGTCTTTCTCACTCCTTGGGAGCTCTCCCTTCCTAGTAGCACTAGCTATCCAGCTCCTACCTAGTGCAGCCTTAGATAGGCAGGTGAACAGCTCAAGGAGCACCATTGTAGCTCTCATGTGTAGCTCATATAGATCAGACATGCAGGAGTAGGGGTGTTACCTCCTCATGAGGGCCCCGAACCTGGGTAGCTCAGTGTGTTAGCAGTGTGTTCTGTGCGCGGTCTCTGCCGTGCCTTCCCTCCTCCGGATCCACCAGTGTACGTTCGGCCCCAACTTAAGCCACCCTGTGGCATATGTTGTTTCACCACGACGACATTTGGCACCCACCGTGGGGCAGATCAAGGCGCTGGTAGGAGTACATCCGGACGGGATCTTCTTCATCTACTTGGGGGCTCGACATCAGCAACGCCTCCGAGCACAGCAGGCCTTCTTTAACTCCCGGGCTGACCTCAACTCGCCCGGGCCAGCATACAGTTGTCTCAGATCTACATCGGCATCTCCGGGCCGGCGCTCGATTTCTCCTGGTCGGCATATTTTATGTCCTGGCCAGCATATTTTATGTCCTGGCCGGCATATTTTATGTCCTGGCCAGCATATTTTATGTCCTGGCCGGCATATTTTATGTCCTGGCCGGCATATTTTATGTCCTGGCCAGCATATCTTATGTTCTGGTCGGTATATTTTATGTCCTGGCCGGCATATTTTATGTCCTGGCCGGCATATTTTATGTCTTGGCCAGCATATTTTATGTCCTGGCCGGCATATTTTATGTCCTGGCCGGCATATTTTATGTCCTGGCTAGCATATTTTATGTCCTGGTCGGCATATTTTATGTTCATTGTACCAGGGACCGTTCCGCCTTCACCTCGAGCATCTGCAGGTAAGTATTTGTAGTGAGCAGGGTCGCACTTCTTTTCAGTCGGTTTAGGCATGAGCCTAGCCAGCCACCGTTATATCTCTATTTCAGTATATATGCTAGCACACATGCTTCTCAGTAAGTCTCCTGTATGTCTGTTTATATGCCAAATCGCCACATATGCCTGCTGCAAATAGTATCATTAGTAACAGTTTATATATCTGCAGTCTTATGCAAAGTTTTATCTTGGCATGGCATATGCCGGTTTTGTATGCCAACAATAGCATGTCAAATTTTATGACTTAGAGGATGTCTCATATCTTAGACTTAGGTCTGTTACTATAAGCAATTTGTGTCAAGTTATATGTCTTCGTATATCTCAGTCGATATATCTGCTACAGAGCTAGAATCAGTATGCCAATTAATATGTTGATTACATTATATCTGCTTATATGCCAAATACTATGAGTACCATCTTGTATAGAGACTATTGTTGATTTTTGCTATGACAAGTCTAGTATCTGTTTTGGCTATTTGTTGTATGTTATATGTCGGCTGTCATATGCCAAATCTCATATGCCAGTTTATATGCTGAGTACCATATTCTAGCTAGCTATTACAAGTTTACAGTCAAACCAGCTTATATGCCTATCTAAGTACCAGTTTCTGCATGCTCTGTGACAAAACTCGCATGTCAGCTATAGTATATCTACATTTATATGCCGGCCCATGAGTGCCAAATATTTCTTATCAGTTGCCAAGTTAACTTATATGTCAACCTCAGTTGCTATATGTCAAACTGCTATATCTCAGTCTATATGCCAAGTGCTTTATGTCAAGGGCTATATGCCGAATGCTATGGGCTATATGCCAAACTCCATATGCTAGATTGCAATATGCCAAATGCTATGACCATTGCTATATCTTTTAGTATGACTACAGAACAGGTTGGACATATCATTATATATATCTATTATCCGGCTATGACTCTCCATATTGCCGTTACAGAGAAGAAATTACTATTATATCACCATGGCTTCAGTTTATATCTCAGCTCTCAGGTATATCAGTTTGTTAGCACATCAGGTTATTAAGTGATATCTTGAGTTGCATGTATTTCAGTATGCCGGCATATCATGGCAAGAGCAAAATTTCAGTATGCCGGCATATCATGGCAAGAGCAAAATTTCAGTATGCCGGTATATCATGGCAAAGACCAAAATTTCAGTATGCCGGCATATCATGGCAAGAGCAAAATTACAGTATGCCGGCATATCATGGCAAAGAGCAAAATTTCAGTATGCCGGCATATCATGGCAAGAGCAAAATTTCAGTATGCCGGCATATCATGGCAAAGAGCAAAATTTCAGTATGCCGACATATCATGGCAAAGAGCAAAATTTTAGTATGCCAGCATATCATGGCAAGAGCAAAATTTCAGTATGCCGGCATATCATGGCAAGAGCAAAAATTCAGTATGCCGACATATCATGGCATCAATCAAAATCCCCAATCACCATTTATTTCGGTTCGCCAGCATATCAAGGCATCTATCAATAACTCATATCGCCGTTTATTTCGGCATGCCAGCATATCACGACATTCTATAATCCCTTCAGTTATCACCAAGTCTGGCTCAGTAATATATCGAGACATTGATCTCAAAGCTAACAAGTATCATATCTTTTGTTATATCTGGTTTCACAGAGTATCCCGGTTTAGCATATTAACATATCTTATCATTTTTGCATACTAACAAGTGCCTAGTGATGGCACAGCCCAAGAGGCATATCAGTATATTGGCATTGTCAAAGCAGACGAGGTCGATGAGACATAGCCTAAGAGGCAAAGTGTCGATATAAAGCCCAAGAGGCAAAGCAGCCCAAGAGGCAAGCCCAAGAGGCAAAGCAGCCCAAGAGGCGAAATAGCTCAAAAGGCAAAAGTAGCCCAAGAGGCATATTAGTATACCGGCATTATCAAAGCAGACAATGTCGATGAGACATAGCCTGAGAGGCAAAGTGTCGATATAAAGCCCAAGAGGCAAAGAAGCCCAAGAGGCAAGCCCAAGAGGCAAAAGTAACCCAAGAGGCAAAGTAACCCAAGAGGCAAAAGTAGCCCAAGAGGCAGAGTAGCCCAAGAGGCAAATAGCTCAAGAGGTAAAGTATCGATATGGCCAAAGAAGGCAAAGCAGTATTTCGGCATTGTCAAAGCAGACGATGTCGGTGAGACATAGCCTAAGAGACAAAGTGTAGATATAGCCAAAGAGGGCACAATAGTATTTTGAGATAACCCATAAAAGCTAGCATATTAGATATATGTCAAGCGGGACATTGCTTATGATGGCATGAGATAAAATAGGCCTATGCAGGCCAGCATATCAGTTTTTATGAGTATATGAGTTTGGAACTTTGGTATATTCATTGTTGAAGCCTGTGCACGACTCTGCGAGTCCTCCACAGCCTCGGGGGCTAGTGTCGGGGATATAACCCCGGGTATATGCTGGCGCGTGGGTGACGGCACCAGAAGATTCCTTGTGCGTGGTGAATGACCAGCCAGTTGGGAACCCCAAGAGGAAGGTATGATGAGTATAGCAGCTAGTTTTCCCTCAGTTAAGAAACCAAGGTTTATCGTTCTTGGAGAGGAGAGACAAATGACTAAAGGTGATGCTTGCTAGCTTGCGACAGCTTTGGACAATTTATATATGGCGCCTCATCCAAGCTTTGCTTGCTAGCTGCAACGCGGAACCTGCACACAACACAACCAAGTACTTCGTTCCCAATTTGCGATGAGGTTGTCAATCTCACCGGTTTGCTTGAAACAAAGGCTATGAGCGTATCGAGTGGAAAACAATAGAGTATGCGAGTAAAGTAAACAGTGCGAGTAAAGTAAACAGGTGATAGCAATATGATGGAAATAGGAACGGAAACCACAGTTCACTAGTGGTGTCTCTCCATAAGATAAATAACACATGCTGGGTAAACAAATTACAGTTGGGCAATTGATAGAATAAAGATAAACGTGATATGTCAAGAAGATCACTATGAGATTTACTCTGGGCATTACAACAAAATACATAGACCGCCATCCAACTGCATCTATGACTAATAATCCACTTGTGGCGAATCAATCCGAGAACTCCACAAGTATTAAGTTGCGAACAACAGATAATTGCATTAAGCAAAGTGTGTAATGTAAACAAAGCATATGCCCTTGAGCATATGAATGTTGTTTTCTCCCTAGTAGCAACAACACATCTACAACCTTAGAGGTTTCTGTCACTCCCCCAGGTTAAATAGAGGCATGAACCCACTATCGAGCATAAATACCCCCTCTTGGAGTCACTAGCAACTACTCGGCCAAGATAGCTACTAACAACAGAGAGCATGCAAGATCATAAACAACATAGAGATAACAAAAGATAATATTCAGTACAGCAACTTAATCATAAACACCAATATTCATCGGATCCCAACAAACCAAACATGTAGAATTACATAACGGTGATCTCAATCATGTAGGGCAGCTCATGAGATCTAAACATGAAGCACATGGTGGAGAAGACAACCATCTAGCTACTGCTATGGACCCATAGTCCAAGGTAGACTACGCACTCATCGCTCCGAAGGCAAGTATGGCGATGCAGAAGACCTCTGGTGGTGATTCCCCTCTCCGGCAGGGTGGCGGGAAGAGCTTCTGGACCCTCCCGATCTTCGGGTCGACGGCGGCGGCGGATCGCGATGTGTTCTGGAAAAGTGATCGGGTACTTAGGTTTTTTCCGTCGGGGGGTCTTTATAGGCAAAGGGGCGATGTCAGAGGAGGGGCCAGGCGGCCTCACACCATGGTGGCGCGGGCCAGGGGCTGGCCGCGCCACCCCTGTGTGTGGGCCCCTGGTGGCCCCTCTCCTACTCTTCTTCGGATCTCTGGAAGCTTCCGGGTAAAATAAGACTTCAGGAACTTGTTTCGTCCAATTCCGAGAATATTTCCTGTGTATCACTTCTGAAACACAAAAACAGCAGAAAACAGGGAACTGGCACTGTGGCAACTTGTTAATAGGTTAGTTCCAGAAAATGCATAAAAGTGCCACGAAGTGTAACAAAACAATAGGCAAATGGTGTAAAAACAAGCATGGAGCATAAAAAATTATAGATACGTTGGAGACATATCAAGCATCCCCAAGCTTAACTCCTGCTCGTCCTCGAGTAGGCAAGTGATAACAAAAGAAAAAAATTTGAGGTGACATGCACCTACACAATCTTGACCATATATGTAAGCATTTGTCAGCTGGGATCATAAGAATTTAAAACATGGGCATGAAGATATAATCTTGACAATAAGAACTTAGCAACCATGTTGTAAACATGCAAATGAACACAAACAAAAGATCATGAAAATGAAACAATGAAAGTCAAACGTGTGTTCAAATCATAAGGAATACATACAAATAGTTTTTAGCTTGTCCTTCAAAGAGAGCAAAACATAAATGCATAGGACACCTTCAAGTTTAAGAGGGCGACTAGATATAAATAATTTGAGAACAAGTGAAACCAACAATATGAATCAATCAATGAACTTTGGGACAATGCATATTACACTAAGAATGACAACTATGCTCTCTTAATGGTGCATAAAGATAGAAGGTGGTGACTCAACATAAAAGTAAAAGAAAGGCCCTTCGCAGAGGGAAGCAGTGATTGCAAGTTTTATAACCTTCAAAAATTATGGTACTTACCGGCTTTGAGCTCTCATTGCCCCCATCATAAGCATCTTGAATGGTTAAAGTTAATGCGAGAACAATTATGATGTATATGCTTGATAAATCATAAGTTGAAAACCTCGTGTCCCGTGAATACGAGTACCCAAACCTCATGCTACTTTACTTAGAGTTCCAAGCAAGGCTCTTGTCATTGTAAGTATATGCATATCATTGAGAACCGCCAATGGGGTACCTCCATGCCCGATGACATGGAACAAGCCCACACCAAAATGACAGGACAAGCAGACAATGAACACCTCGACATCTCTTTTATTTGCCTTTTGTTTAGCTTTTTATTGTGAGATGCGTCGTCGAATGTTCACCATGGGTATGCTGCAAATTTCCACCATGAATTATGCATGGCTTAGATTAGCGTCCCGGCGTTTCCCTAACACATATACAAACTCCATGATCCCCACAAGATTCCCAATTCATTTCACACCGCGGGCATCCATAAACAAAAGATCACGATATCAACTCAAATAAGAAGTGCATTGTTGAAAGCTTGCCCATGACTGCATGGCTGGGCTAGTCTCCAACTTACAACTTGCAAGCATAACAACTCAACATAAGAGACCACAATGTCAAATTTTTAAGAACAGGAAAAAGTAAAGTGTGCCTTCCGGTTCGTGAGAGCTTTACTGACCGGATTTCGCATAACACTGGTAAGAGTTTAATTTGAAGAGAAAATAAAAGCAAGTCAAATTTACTTGGAATAGCAAATTGCTAGTAGGTATGTATGGTGGACACTTTGGAAAACTTTGGCTTTTAGGAGTTGGATGCACAAGTAGAGCTCATACTCAGTACAAGGCGAGGGCTAGCAAAAGACTGGGAGCGACCAACTAAGAGAGCACTAATGGCCATAATCATGCAAAGCGACAAAGGGACATTAAAAGAAGCATAAGATGGCATCAAAAGTCAAAAACTAAATGATCATGAAGGCTATTGGCGACTTTGTAAGAGTCTAACATGTGTGAGCATGCGCCAAGTCAACCCAAATAAAGCATCAAGGAGAAAACCAAAATAATGCTTCCATACAATAAAAACAACGCATGATTTTTTCAAAGGCTCATTAAGCAATCTCAGTTATTTGAGACAAGTCATGCTACAGCAAAACCACTAAGCATACTATCAAAAAGACATCAAGCAGACATGAAAAAGCCTAAGCCGCAGTCTACACAAGCTCCTTCTTGTACCACTATTTTGCACAAAGCTTTTTCTCTTTTCCAACACCATTTGAAATTTTTATAAACACCTCTTTTGATGAAAACCAATAAAGATCAGAGGCAAAAATACACCTTGATGAAAAGATATGACAAGGTCTGAACGCAAATCAAGGCGAAAACGAAAACCAAAAGCAGTAGCAGAAAAAGAAGAACACCCGGTGAAATTGTAAGAATGAAAACGGAGTGTTCTTGGCAAATGAAAACGAGGCAACTTCTCCAAAGGAAATTTGTTGGGGTCCAACCATTTATTGCAGCAAACAAACAAACTAAACTAACTAAGAAAACTAAAACAACTGACGCTTCAAGAAAAACACATAGTGCATGAAGCAATAGAAATATAGCGTCTTGAAAGGTGACCTGATTTTTGCCGATGAAGAAGGGGTGCCTCGGGGGCATCCCCAATCTTTGACGCTTGTACTTCTTGGATATTTCGTGGGGTGATGCATGGGCATCCCCAAGCTTGAGCTTTTGTCCATTCTTCAAGTCATCTCATCATTCTCCAATCCCTACACTTGAAAACTTCCTTCATACAAAACTAAACACAATTCTATTAGCAACATTAGTGTAGCATAACATATAATCAATCCTCTGCTTGCTTCAGGTTTTAGCTCAAAACCACCACATATATAGTAAATACTACTGTAGCAACCTCTCTAAAAGTTCCGTGATCAAAAGAACTCAAAAGAAAGCGATAAAGTGGCAAACACAAATATTGGCAGAATTCTGTCAAAACTGAACAGCTGACAAAGGTCGAATTTTTGAGGGGTTTTCTGTTGCTCAAATCAAAAAGTGTTCAACTAACAAAAGTTTGGATATAACCTGGGGCATATGCACAGGAAATCGCAGGTCCAAAAGATATACAGAGAATTTATACGAATTTTTACGGTGCAGCACTGAAAACAGTTTCAGGACAGCAACATCCCCAAATCTTTACCTTACTCAAATTAGAGGCTTCTCTTGGCACAAAAACGAAATAAACAAGATAAGGAGCGGTCATTACAGTAGTAATGACTTCCAAGACTCAAATAAAAGAAAAAGTACTGAAAATAAAACATTGGGTTATCTCCCAAGAGTGCTTTTCTTTAACGCCTTTGAGCTAGGCGCAGAAAATTGCGAATCAAGTAATATCAATAGATGAAGTGCTAGTTACCTTAGTAGGCTCTTTGAAGGTTCCCGAAGATGATTCAACCTGCAAGTCACCCTTAGTGGAACTAAGAGTCTTACCAATTTTAAGAACATATTGAGATTTAAGCGCAGAAACCTTGGGAACATACATAAATTTTTGCTCTTTTCCAACAAACACTTTCTCTTTCTTAAATTTAAGAGAAGAGAAGATTAAGCTAAAAGTCTCCATAGACTCCTCTAGTTTACCAATCCTTAAATTTTGATTATCAAGAGTAGTGCTAGCCTCTAAAACGGTAATCCTCTTACCAATGTTTTCTACAAGTTCACTAACTCGGCTAGCATTTTCTAGGATAGGCCATTTCAGCAAAATGAAAGTAAACAAGTAAAAACAACTACCAAGGATTCTAATTTTTTTGGGTTTTTGATATAAAATGATGCAGGTAAAATAAATAAAGTAAAGCAAAACAATAAAACAAAGTAAAGGATGTGCGTGCGAAAACTCCCCTCGCAGAAGTCTTCTACTTCCTCCCCGACAACGGCGCCAGAAAATTAGCTGCTGGCGCGTGGGTGACGGCACCAGAAGATTCCTTGTGCGTGGTGAATGACCAGCCAGTTGGGAACCCCAAGAGGAAGGTATGATGAGTATAGCAGCTAGTTTTCCCTCAGTTAAGAAACCAAGGTTTATCGTTCTTGGAGAGGAGAGACAAACGACTAAAGGTGATGCTTGCTAGCTTGCGACAGCTTCGGACAATTTATATATGGCGCCTCGTCCAAGCTTTGCTTGCTAGCTGCAACGCGGAACCTGCACACAACACAACCAAGTACTTCGTTCCCAACTTGCGATGAGGTTGTCAATCTCACCGGTTTGCTTGAAACAAAGGTTATGAGCGTATCGAGTGGAAAACAATAGAGTATGCGAGTAAAGTAAACTGTGCGAGTAAAGTAAACAGGTGATAGCAATATGATGGAAATAGGACCGGGGTCCACAGTTCACTAGTGGTGTCTCTCCATAAGATAAATAACACATGCTGGGTAAACAAATTACAATTGGGCAATTGATAAAATAAAGATAAACGTGATATGTCAAGAAGATCACTATGAGATTTACTCTGGGCATTACAACAAAATACATAGACCGCCATCCAACTGCATCTATGACTAATAATCCACTTGTGGCGAATCAATCCGAGAACTCCACAAGTATTAAGTTGCGAACAATAGATAATTGCATTAAGCAAAGTGTGTAATGTAAACAAAGCATATGCCCTTGAGCATATGAATGTTGTTTTCTCCCTACTAGCAATAGCACATCTACAACCTTAGAGGTTTCTGTCACTCCCCCGGGTTAAATAGAGGCATGAACCCACTATCGAGCATAAATACCCCCTCTTGGAGTCACTAGCAACTACTTGGCCAAGATAGCTACTAACAACGGAGAGCATGCAAGATCATAAACAACATAGAGATAACATAAGATAATATTCAGTACAGCAACTTAATCATAAACACCAATATTCATCGGATCCCAACAAACCAAACATGTAGAATTACATAACGGTGATCTCAATCATGTAGGGCAGCTCATGAGATCTAAACATGAAGCACATGGTGGAGAAGACAACCATCTAGCTACTGCTATGGACCCATAGTCCAAGGTAGACTACTCACTCATCGCTCCGGAGGCAAGCATGGCGATGAAGAAGACCTCCAGTGGCGATTCCCCTCTCCGGCAGGGTGCCGGGAAGAGCTTCTGGACCCTCCCGATCTTCGGGTCGACGGCGGCGGCGGATCGCGATGTGTTCTAGAAAAGTGATCGGGTACTTAGGTTTTTTCCGTCGGGGGGTCTTTATAGGCGAAGGGGCGATGTCAGAGGAGGGGCCAGGCAGCCTCACACCATGGTGGCACGGGCCAGGGGCTGGCCGCGCCACCCCTGTGTGTGGGCCCCTGGTGGCCCCTCTCCTACTCTTCTTCGGATCTCTGGAAGCTTCCGGGTAAAATAAGACTTCAGGAACTTGTTTCGTCCAATTCCGAGAATATTTCTTGTGTATCACTTCTAAAACACAAAAACAGCAGAAAACAGGGAACTGGCACTGTGGCAACTCGTTAATAGGTTAGTTCCGGAAAATGCATAAAAGTGCCACGAAGTGTAACGAAACAATAGGCAAATGGTGTAAAAACAAGCATGGAGCATAAAAAATTATAGATATGTTGGAGACGTATCAGTATACCAAAGTACCCCTTTATTATGAGTAATATATTCATTATATATCAAGTTATATTTGCAGGAATATTAGAAAAACAATTAAACAGCAAGCTGGGCCGGCATATTACAATGCCGGCCGGATTATCCTTCCCTTGGGCCGACATATAGAAGCCCAGGCCGGCATATCAGGAGACAGGCCGGATTATAGTCATCCGGGCCGGAATACAAGCACCTAGACCCGGCTGGGCCGGGACAGCAGCTTCTCGAGCTGGGCCTCCGGCGTCCTCCTCCCGGTCGGGCCATGGCTCCTCTTCCCGGGTGGGCCAGGGGATCTCCGTGCCGGCTGGGCCGGCTCTCTTCTTCACCGGCTAGGCCAATCGGCATCTTCCCCAACCGGGCCCATTGGCCTTCTTCCCGGGCAGGCCGGCCTCCTTCTTTTCCCGGCTGGGCTCGGCGCCCCGGCCTCTCTCCTCTTCCCGGCTGGGCCGCTGCCGCTTATCCGGCTGGGCCGGCGCGCCCCCAGGCAGGCCTTCCTTCCTCTGCCCCGGCGGACGGGCCGACTTAGCCCCTGCCCCGGCTGGGCCGGATCAGGAGGATCCGGCCTGGCCGGGATTCCCTCCAAGCCCCTTTATCAATTCTGGCTGGGCCGGTTTAGACTATTCCGGCTGGGCCAGGCCGGCACTTCCCTGGCCCAGGCCGGATTACTTTCATGGGAGGCCGGATTTCACTCCTCCAGGCCGAGATTTGCCTCCTTCGGGATATATTCTTCGCCCAGCATCGACTCCATCGTCCTGTGCCAGTCCTGGGACGCCTCTAGGCTCGGACTGGCACATCCTCCATCATCGTATGCTGGTCGTGGGATGCCCTTTGGCTCAGACCAGCATACTCCTCCTCTCCTAGTCAGTCTTATCCTCAGGAGGAGGATAAGGCTGATGACATGGAGATCCATGGACAGCAGCTAGAAGACAAAGCCAAGGACTCTAAGTACAGACATCGATGGGACGAGCCCATGACCGTGACGCAGTGCATAGTACCGAGGACGGTACCATGCTGATGCAGGCAACAGTGTGACAAGACCCCAGTAGTCATCTCAGCTACAGTGTATGTGCACTATACAGTGGGATATCCCTTGTCCCCTGGGCTCCCTATATAAGGAGCACCCGGGGGATCGATAACCCCTGCCTCCGGAGGAGGCTCAGTCTTTCTCGCTCCTTGGGAGCTCTCCCTTCCTAGTAGCACTAGCTCTCCAGCTCCTGCCCAGTGCAGCCTTAGATAGGCAGGTGAACAGCTCAAGGAGCACCATTGTAGCTCTCATGTGTAGCTCATATAGATCAGACACGCAGGAGTAGGGGTGTTACCTCCTCACGAGGGCCCCGAACCTGGGGAGCTCAGTATGTTAGTAGTGTGTTCTGTGCGCGGTCTCTACCATGCCTTCCCTCCTCCGGATCCACCAGTGTACATTCGGCCCCAACTTAAGCCACCCTGTGGCATATGTTGTTTCACCACGATGAAAATTACATAACGGTGATCTCAATCATGTAGGGCAGCTCATGAGATCTAAATATGAAGCACATGGTGGAGAGAACAACCATCTAGCTACTGCTATGGACCCATAGTCCAAGGTAGACTACTCACTCATTGCTCTAGAGGCAAGCATGGCGATGAAGAAGACCTCCGGTGGCGATTCCCCTCTCCGGCAGGGTGCCAGGAAGAGCTTCAGGACCCTCCCGATCTCGGGTCGACGACGGCGGCGGATCGCGATGTGTTTCTGGAAAATTGATCGGGAACTTAGGTTTTTCCCGTCGAGGGGTCTTTATAGGCGAAGGGGCAATGTCAGGAGTGGGCCGAGGCACCCTAACACACAGGGGGCGCGACCTAGGGCTGGGCCGCGCCTCCCTATTGTGTGGGGCCCTCGTGGCCCCACTCCGTCTCCCCTTCGGTTCTCTGAAAGCTTCGGTGAATTTCTGGATGTTCGGCTTTTGTTTCGTCCAATTCCGAGAATATTTCCTGTGTAACTTTTCTGAAACACAAAAATAGCAGAAAACAGGGAACTGGCACTGTGGCGACTTGTTAATAGGTTAGTTCCGGAAAATGCATAAAAGTGCCACGAAGTGTAACAAAACATTAGGCAAATGGTGTAAAAACAAGCATGGAGCATCAAAAATTATAGATACATTTTGGACGTATCAGTTATTGCAAGAGGACGCAAGGTTTTTCCACGAGTATCATTATTTGAACCCTTTTGATGTGGATGACTCAGAACCACCGGCGTCGTGATTTTGATGTATATACTTATTGTACCACGAGAGTGTTTTTTCCCTGAGTTGTTACCCGAGGGAAATTTTAGTACTCAAGGCATCTTGTTTGTTTTGGCGTTTGCCGCATTTAGACATGTAAGCTCGGATATGAGGAACTTGTCTTTATTATACTTGTAATTTAAGATACATGGGGTGACCCAAGAGATCCGGCCTGTGACCTGTGTTCTGGATCTAGAGGGCATTGCCCTAGGATGACTTGTGGCTTTTACAGCCTTATTCTTCTACCCTACTTTGGTGTTCTTGATACTTATGCCGCCATGGCCTTCTCTTCTTCCCTTGTAGATTTGTCTTCTCCTGACGCTTCTACTCGTGGTTTCTTCGTCTCTGGTTCTGCGGGACGTCCTTTGGGTGATTTGTCGGCTTCTGTAGTCGCGCTTTTCGCCTTTTCTTTGGGTTCTCCGTAGTTGGCTATCATGCCAAAATTTTGCGCCATCTTGTGGAACTCCTTGTCGCATAGGTCTGATACCTCGAAGCTTCCTTTTACTGTGATGATTCCTTTTGGTCCTGGCATTTTGAGTACTAGATACATGTAGTGAGGAACTGCCATGAATCGCGAAAATGTGGGTTGCCCGAGGATCGCATGATACTGAGATGGCCGGTCCATGACTTTGAAGTCTAGTTTTTCTCTCCTATAATTTTGTCGGTTGCCGAAGCAAACGTTGAGTGCTATCCGACCTAGTGGATAATTGGCACTTCCTGGTATGATCTCATGGAAGGAATAGTCTGTTGGTTTCAGGAACTCTAGTGATATATGCATTGCTCTGAGTGTCTTTGCATATATAAAATTTATTCCACTTCCCGCGTCGATGAATATCCTGTCGACATCCTACATGCCGATTTGGGCTTTGAGTACCAGGGGCGCGTTTCCTGGCCGAGGTACTGTTATGGGGTGATCTTCTCTGCTGAATTCAATTGGTTGCTCTGACCAATGTAGATATTCTGTTGTTGCTGGAGGTGATGTGACTGCTAGGTTGACTTGTCGAGTTATGCTTTTTTCTTCTTTGTTCGAGTTGGGCACAGGCTGTATCATTGCTGTGATGTGCCCCTTAGATGGAACTTACCCTCCGTCGTCGTCATGTCCCTGGTTTGGCTGGTCTTGTCCTTGAGAGACTTCGTTGTTTCCTTGTTGATTTGCAGGAAGATTATTGGTGTTTCCTTCGTATCCTTGCCGTTTTGCCTCGGTTTGCTTGCTTAGTGCTGCTTCTTGTAGTTTCAAGAATGTTGTGCAATATTTCATTGCGTGCCTGGATACTCGCTTTCATCGACGAACGTAGAGTGTATATGACAAGGTCCATTTAGCATATCTTCTGGCGATGGGTTGTACTCTCTGGATTCTCTTGTCTGAAACTTTTTGTACTCCTCTTTCCCGTAGTTTCGATATCCCGAGCTTCTGCGGTCGCTCCCTTGATAGCTGTTGTCCTTATATCCCGCGACTACTTGGCTGTGGGAGCCGTAGTTGTCGTAGTTGCGGGATCTTCTTCTTTGGCCCCCATATCTTTTTCTTCTATCATCCTCTGGCGATCGCGTCTGCTTGTTGTTGCACGGGTCTTCTCCATCTGCAAATCTGTTTGGTACGTCCATTAGGTCTCACACTATTTTCGGCTTGATTCTGCCCATCTCTTCGACTAGATCTCCTCGCCTTAACCCAACTATGAATGCGTCTATCGCTCTTTCGTCCGAAACTTCGACTACTAAATTTTTGATAATACTCCATCTTTGGATATACGCCCTTAGTGTTTCTCCGCATTGCTGTACGCATGCTTTGACTTCTTCTATGGATGCTGGCCGCTTATATGTTGACTTGAAGTTACTTGTGAATTGCTTTGTGAGCTCTTCCCAGCTTCCAATAGTTTCTTTTTCTAATTTGCTCAACCATGACCTTGCTGCGCCGGTGAGGTGTAGTTGCAAACTTTGCATGGCTATTTCTTTGGTTCCTCCCAGTATTTTTACTGCTTGCAGGTAATCCGAGAGCCATGACTGTGGCTCCTGTGATCCATCAGACTTTTGTTGATCATGCGGTAGTTTGAATCCCTTTGGTACCGGCGTGGTGCGAACTCTTTGAGTAAAGCATGATGCTCCCATCTCCTTTTTGTCGTCTTCATAATCATACTTTATGTTTGGAGATCGAGATCTTCGTGTTCCTTCATGCTTCGGGCTCCCGTGCTGTTTTGGTGATGATGTTCTAGATCGTTGACTACCACTTCTGCACCGAGGACTATTGTGACGGCGTGGTGATCTTGGCTTGTGGGTTTCTTTGTTGTGATATGCCTCCTCCTCTTTTGCTGATAGCTTGTTGCCCACCATCTTCAATCCGTTCAGCGCTGCTCTGTGCATATGTTCCCTCGGATCTCCTGGATTTGGTCGGGTTGTGTATAGATACGCTTGAGCTGCCACCAGTGCTGCTTCGGGAGTTTTTGGTATGATGTTTCCTTTCTCGTCGACCGATAGGAAGGACGAGTCGAGATTTTTGGAGATGCTTTGTGATGTCTACACACGCTTCTATTCTTGTAGACAGTGTTGGGCCTCCAAGTGCAGAGGTTTGTAGAGCAGCAGCAAGTTTCCCTTAAGTGGATCACCCAAGGTTTATCGAACTCAGGGAGGAAGAGGTCAAAGCTATCCCTCTCAAGCAACCCTGCAATTACGATACAGAAAGTCCCTTGTGTCCCCAACACACCAAATACACTTGTCAGATGTATAGGTGCACTAGTTCAGCGAAGAGATAGTGAAATACAAGTGGTATAGATGATTATAAGTAGCAACTGTAATATGAAATAAGTATCGCTGCGAGCAAACATGTAACTAAACAGTAAGTAAATGGTGTGCAAAGCTTGGAAACAAGGCCTAGGGATCATACTTTCACTAGTGGACACACTCCCAACAAATATAACATGATTGAACAAATAAAATAACTTCTCTTCACTATGGTACTCTGAATTACTCTCCTATTGAATAACACTAATCATTGCGTAGTGGCTACAGAAGCACCCCTTAAATTCATCAAGTACTTGAGAAACACCACTCATAGAGATATCCAAATCAAAGCACAACTCAAGATAGATATTATTGCAACTTAGACCAAGTACTAACACGGTGCACACACTGTCAACATTACACCATGAAAGGAGGAATAGATCACTTCAATACTATCATAGTGATAATTATTCTCATAATCCATAAGAGATCACAATCGTAGCCTAGACCAAGTACCACCATGATGCACGCACTGTCACCATTACACCATGGCAGGAGGAATAGATTACTTTAATAACACCACTAGAGTACACATAATATCCGAATAATAACATCTACTTGTTCAACATGATACAAAGCTCACGATCACATAAAGATCACATCATTGGAGAGAGAGGTGAACCACATAGCTACCGGTAGAGCCCTTAGCCCTGGGGATGAACTACTCCCTCCTCATCATAGGAGACAGCAAGGTTGATGGAGATAGCGGTGAAGTCGATGGAGACGGCGGAGACGGCGATGGAGGTCGATGGAGATGGCTCCGGGGGCACTTCCCCGTCCCGGCAGGGTGCCGGAACAGAGACTTCTGTCCCTCGAAATTTGGCTTCGACGGCGGCGGCACTGCGGAACTGTTCTGGAAATTTTGCCAACTCCTTTAGGGTTTTCCATCCCGAGGCTTCTTATAGGCGAAGGGGCATCGTCAGGGGGTAGCCAGGGGCTCCTCACACCAGGGTGGCGCGGCCAGGGCCTGGGCCGCGCCACCTATGTGTGAGGGCGGCCTCTGGCCCCCCTCCGGCTCTCTTTCGGTCTTCGGGAAGCTTCCGGGAAAAATAAGACTTCTGGAACTTGTTTCGTCCAATTCCGAGAATATTTCTTGTGTAGCTTTTCTGAAACACAAAAATAGCAGAAAACAGGGAACTGGCACTGTGGCATCTTGTCAATAGGTTAGTTCCGGAAATCGCATAAAAAACACCACGAAGTGTAACGAAACACAAGGCAAATGGTGTAAAAATAAGCATGGATCATCAAAAATTATGGATACGTCTGAGACGTATCAAGCATCCCCAAGCTTAAATCCTGCTCGTCCTCGAGTAGGTAAGTGATAACAAAAGAATAATTTTTGAGGTGACATGCACCTACACAATCTTGATCATATATGTAAGCATTTGTGAGCTGGGATCATAAGAACTTAAAACATGGGCATGAAAGATATAATCTTGACAATAAGAACTTAGCAACCATGTTGTAAACATGAAAATGAACACAAACAAATGATCATGAATAATGAAACATTGAAAGTCAAACGTGTGTTCAAATCATAAGGAAAAACATACAAATGGTTTTCAGCTTGTCCTTAATAGAGTACAAAACATAAATGCATAGGACACCTTCAAGTTTAAAAGGGCGACTAGATACAAATAATTTGAGAACAAGTGAAACCAACAATATGAATCAATCAATGAAAACTTTGGGACAATGCACATTATACTCAGAATGACAACTATGCTCTCCTAATGGTGCATAAAGATAGAAGGTGGTGACTCAACATGAAAGTAAAAGAAAGGCCCTTCGCAGAGGGAAGTAGTGATTAAACATGTGCTAGAGCTTTTTATTTATAAAACAGAGAGATAAAAATTGGTTTTGAGAGGTGGTTGTCTTTATCAACGACTGGCAATGGGGTTCTTACTATCTTCCATACAAAAATGAAGCAAGTTTTTGAGAGAGAGATTGGCACTTTTTGTGCTCTTTTATAAAGCTTGGCAGTCCTCCCCACCTTTTTGTCTTTCTCAAACCATGGCTAACCGATTCCATCGGGTGCCCACCAACATTCACATTCCATGGAGGAGTGCCTTTTTTCTTTCTTTTTTCTTTTCTTTTCTTTTTGGAATAAGCAATATGGAAGATAGCAAATCCGACCACTACGTCCCCATGAGCTAAAAACAGTGGCACAAAACGAGAAGTAGTTGAAAGTTTTGAAAGGTAGCACATGAAAATTTACTTTGGAATGGCTTACAAATACCATGCATAGGAGTTTATGGTGGACACAATGGCAAACTTGGTTTTTGGAAGTTGGATGCACGAGTAGAGCTCATACTCAGTACAAGGCGAGAGCTAGCAAAAGACTGGGAGCGACCAACTAAGAGAGCAATAATGGCCATAATCATGCAAAGCGACAAAGCAACATTAAAAGAAGCATAAGATGGCATCAAAAGTCAAAAACTAAATGATCATAAAGGCTATTGGCGACTTTGTAAGAGTCTAACATGTGTGAGCATGTGCCAAGTCAACCCAAATAAAGCATCAAGGAGAAAACCAAAATAATGCTTCCAAACGATAAAAACAACGCATGATTTTTTCAAAGGCTCATTAAGCAATCTTAGTTATTTGAGACAAGTCATGCTACAGCAAAACCACTAAGCATACTATCAAAAAGACATCAAGCACGACATGCAAAAGCCTAGGCCGCAGTCTACACAAGCTCCTTCTTGTACCACTTTTTTGCATAAAGCTTTTTCTCTTTTCCAACACCATTCAAACTTTTTATAAACACCTCTTTTGATGAAAACCAATAAAGACCAGAGGAAAAAATAAACCTTGATGCAAAGATAAAACAAGATCTGAACAAAAATCAAGGCAAAAAATGCAAGCTAAACGCAGTAGCAGAAAAAGAGACCACTCATTGAACGATAAGAGTGAAAACTAGAGTGTTCTTGGCAAACGAAAAGCGAGTTCATCTCCTCCAAAAGAAACATGATGTGATCTAACCATTTATTGCAGCAAACAAAACAAAATAAAACTAAAACAAAAACAACTGACGCTCCAAGAAAAACGCATAGTGCATGAAGCAATAAAAATATAGTGTTTTGAAAGGTGACCTAATTTTTGCCGATGAAGAAGGGGTGCCTCGGGGGCATCCCCAAGCTTTGACGCTTGTACTTCTTGGATATTTCTTGGGGTGATGCATGGGCATCCCCAAGCTTGAGCTTTTGTCCATTCTTCAACTCATCTCATCATTCTCCAATCCCTACACTTGAAAACTTCCTTCATACAAAACTAAACACAATTCTATTAGCAACATTAGTGTAGCATAACATATAATCAACCTCTTTTTGCTTCAGGTTTCAACTCAAAACCACCACATATATAGCAAATACTACTGTAGCAACTTCCCAAAAAGTTCCATGATCAAAAGAACTCAAAAGAAAGCGATAAAGTGGCAAACACAAATATTGTCAGAAATCTGTCAAAACTGAACAGCTGACAAAGGTCGAATTTTTGAGGGGTTTTCTGTTGCTCAAATCAAAAAGTGTTCAACTAATGAAAGTTTGGATATAACCTGGGGCATATGCACAAGAAATCGCAGGTCCAAAAGATATACAGATAATTTTCATGAATTTTTACGGTGCAGCACCGAAAACTGTTTCAGGACAACAACATCCCCAGATCTTACCTCACTCAAATTAGAGGCTTCTCTTGGCACAACAACGAAATAAAAAGGATAAGGAGCGGTCATTACAGTAGTAATTACTTCCAAGACTCAAATAAAAGAAAAAGTACTGAAAATAAACAATGGGTTATCTCCCAAGAGTGCTTTTCTTTAACGCCTTTGAGCTAGGCACAGTAATTTGCAAAGATGCTCATGTGGGCGCCATATGAGAGCTTGAGGCAAAGGCGCCATATAGGAACTTAAAGCAATAGAGAGCATCAAAAAGCAAGTATGGAACACATTTAAATCTAAACCACTTCCTATGAAAAATAGTCTTGTAAAGAGACAAATCATGAAAGCGCAAAGTAAAAAGCATAGGAAGGCAAAACAAGTACAACTTCAAGAATTGCAACATAAAGAGGGGAAAATCAATATTGTTGAGATCCATCAAACCATGTTTCCCTCTCTCATAATAACTTTCAGTAGCATCATGAATAGAACTAACAATATAACTATCACATAAAGCATCTCTATCATGAGCCACATGCATAAAAGGATTAATACTCCCCACATGAACAATAGTAGTAGGAGCAGATTCAATAGAATAATTATTCTCATCACCATAATCATAACTATTTTTCTCCCCAAAAGTAGGTGAATTGAAAACATTATAATCATCATCATAAACTAGAGGCTTAGTATCATCACAAGATAGAGAACTACTATGTCGCAAAGCATATTCATCAAACATATCATCATAAGAAGGAACATGGATAGCACTAATGGTACAACAATTATTAACCTTAGAATTGGTACCAAAAAGATTTTCAATATCAAAAGTAGAGTGCTTTTCCCAATCATGATCACTAACATAAGTAATAGGCATAGGAACATCATCCCAATCAGAATTATCATAATCTATAGCAGGATCATAACGCTTAGGGGAAGATACCGTGTCCTCTCGCATTTTACTCCTCTTCTTCTTCTTCTTCTTCATACTCTTCTTACTCTCTCCTTTAGGAGGGAGAGACTTGAAGGGCATCTTCTCCACATATTCTCTAGGAGGGAAAGGCATCTTCTCCACATAATCTGGTTTGCTGACAGGAACAACAGATGAAACTTTGGAGGATTCCTCCTCTCTATTAATAAGATCGAAACATCTATTAGTCCTGTCATAGCTTGGTAAAACATCATGTTTTATAAGATCTTGTAAGTAAGTATTTGCGAGGCAATCTTTAGCACAATAGAGACGACAACCACAAAGGGTGCTATTAATGTCAACATCATTCATGTCTACCAAAGCAATCTTTCTAGATATCTCTTCACAATTCAAAAATAAAGTAAGCTCATCATACTGATTGAAAGTAATCTTATCATCACAATACAAATCTGCAGTACTCGTTCGATTAATTTGGCATTGAAAATTAAAGTGCCCCTTTTCACCGCAAAATTCACAAAAAAAAGGATAAAGCTCACAAACCCTTTCACCAAGCACATCTAGATCCTTGAGCCACATACTGGTTTCTTCATTTGCGTGGGTGATGCAATAATCTTCCTTGTTGTAACTCTGTTCACAAGGTCTATGTATTCCACAAAAATTAACATCTTATAAGAAATAGTACTTTTAGAAGTTTGAGCATGTTTATTGCAATCATCAACAACAATATCACTTTCTATGCAAGTGTCCTTAAAAGGTTCATGATACACGTCCCCATTTCCTTTAGGAACATTCATATGGGAAGCAAAGGCCTTAAAGCAATCAACCATAATTTGAGGATCAAGACCATACTTAGCACTAAGATCTTGAAAATTAGCAGTTTCAGCGAAAGACTTAATGCAATCAAACTCGTAATTCATACCTAATCCTTTACCTTTGTCGCTATCCCAACCTTCAATATTGTTTTGAATTGTCTCAAGCAGACCCCACTTGGTGTCGACATCCTTGCTTGTGAAAGACCCATCAAAGCATGCATCTAGATAGTCCTTGTAATGTCTTGAAAGCCTTGCATAAAAATTATTAATAACAATATTACAGGGAAGATCATGAATAGGACATTTATGCATTAGTAACTTCAATCTTCCCCAAGCTTGGGCAATGCTTTCTCCCTCATGCGGATGAAAATTATAAATGTAATTCCTATCTTTATAAACCTGACTAGAAGGATAGAATTTAGAATAAAAGAGAGGTTCAATTTCCTCCCAATCAATAGATCGGCCATCCTTCAATGTTTTATACCATTCCTCAGCTCTGCCTTTCAGCGAAAAAGAGAATAGCTTCTTCTTAACTTGGTTCATTGAAATACCTGCACACTGGAACAACTCGCATAATTCATGTATAAAAAGCAAATGGTCACCAGGATGGACAGTTCCATCTCCTAAATAGCAGTTATCCCTAACATGTTCAACAATCTTCGTAGGTATTTTAAAAGGATGAGGAGCACAAGCATCACTAGAAACATCACATATGGGAGATAAAATATTATCAGAACAGACCTTCTCCACTAAAGCTGGGGGACTAAAAATATCATACTTAACAAAACCAGCTTCCCCAAGCTTAGACTTTTCTATAGCATTAGCATTAACGGTATTCAAAGCATTCGTACTAATAACATTGCTATGCGAAATAAGCTCCAAAGGATTTTCAATTTTCTCTTCAAATCTAAAATCAGGAAAAAGACTAAAGAATTCTTTGTTTTCCATTAAGCCTAACTAGTGAAAATAAAAACAAGAAACAAAAAGATGTAATTGCAGAATCTAAAGGAAATAACTCCGAGCACTCACACAGGAGGATGCGAGTACCTTTTACCTTACCTCCCCGGCAACGGCGCCAGAAAAGAGCTTGATGTCTACACACGCTTCTGTTCTTGTAGACAGTGTTGGGCCTCCAAGTGCAGAGGTTTCTAGAGCAGCAGTAATTTTCCCTTAAGTGGATCACCCAAGGTTTATCGAACTCAGGGAGGAAGAGGTCAAAGTTATCCCTCTCAAGCAACCCTGCAATTACGATACAGAAAGTCTCTTGTGTCCCCAACACACCAAATACACTTGTCAGATGTATAGGTGCACTAGTTCGGCGAAGAGATAGTGAAATACAAGTGGTATAGATGATTATAAGTAGCAACTGTAATATGAAATAAGTATCGCTGCGAGCAAACATGTAACTAAACAGTAAGTAAACGGTGTGCAAAGCTTGGAAACAAGGCCTAGGGATCATACTTTCACTAGTGGACACACTCCCAACAAATATAACATGATTGAACAAATAAAATAACTTCTCTTCACTATGGTACTCTGAATTACTCTCCTATTGAATAACACTAATCATTGCGTAGTGGCTACAGAAGCACCCCTTAAAGTTCATCAAGTACTTGACAAACACCACTCATAGAGATATCCAAATCAAAGCACAACTCAAGATAGATATTATTGCAACTTAGACCAAGTACTAACACGGTGCACACACTGTCAACATTACACCATGAAAGGAGGAATAGATCACTTCAATACTATCATAGTGATAATTATTCTCATAATCCATAAGAGATCACAATCGTAGCCTAGACCAAGTACCACCATGATGCACGCACTGTCACCGTTACACCATGGCAGGAGGAATAGATTACTTTAATAACACCACTAGAGTACACATAATATCTGAATAATAACATCTACTTATTCAACATGATACAAAGCTCACGATCACATAAAGATCACATCATGGGAGAGAGAGGTGAACCACATAGCTACCGGTAGAGCCCTTAGCCCTGGGGATGAACTACTCCCTCCTCATCATAGGAGACAACAAGGTTGATGGAGATGGCGGTGAAGTCGATGGAGACGGCGGAGACGGCAATGGAGGTCGATGGAGATGGCTCCGGGGGCACTTCCCCATCCCGGCAGGGTGCCGGAACAGAGACTTCTGTCCCCCGAAATTTGGCTTCGACGGCGGCGGCGCTGCGGAACTGTTCTGGAAATTTTGCCAACTCCTTTAGGGTTTTCCGTCCCGAGGCTTCTTATAGGCGAAGGGGCGTCATCAGGGGGCAGCCAGGGGCTCCTCACACCAGGGTGGCGCGGCCAGGGCCTGGGCCGTGCCACCTATGTGTGAGGGCGGCCTCTGGCCCCCCTCCGGCTCTCTTTCGGTCTTCGGGAAGCTTCCGGGAAAAATAAGACTTCTGGAACCTGTTTCGTCCAATTTTGAGAATATTTCCTGTGTAGCTTTTCTGAAACACAAAAATAGCAGAAAACAGGGAACTAGCACTGTGGCATCTTGTCAATAGGTTAGTTCCAGAAATCGCATAAAAAAGCCACGAAGTGTAACGAAACACAAGGCAAATGGTGTAAAAACAAGCATGGAGCATCAAAAATTATGGATACGTCTGAGACGTATCACTTTGCCTTTCTGAGTACTCGAGGTTTTCGTACCTTGAACCATGTCGACAATTCCTCTTAGCGTTGGTGTGTGATGCGTCGCTTCGTGCTTTACGAGCAGCATTACTGGCTGCAATGGCTGAGTCTTTTTTTTGTATCTCGATTCTCTCCTTTGCTAGTTGCTTTGCCTGCTGCCTTAGGGCATAGTGATACCCCAAGAGCATATCCTTACTGGAATTTGATGGTATTGGTGTGTCGTGCTCTACGGCTGCCCTTATTATTGTCCATTCGTCGACTGATAGTCAAATTTTTCCCTAGTTGCGAGGGAGTCTGCTGTTTGTCCTTCTGCTAGATAGTTTGCTCCTCTGTTTATGTTTGCTGGGTTGAGCACTGGATTGTTGTTTTCGTTGAGCTCTTCTGAATTGTCTCCTACAATGGTGAGTACCTCGCACTGCTTGCCGATTTTGCTATTAAAACTTGAGAAGATCGAATCGTCGTCTTCAGAAAGCTCTAACCCTGTCTTCCACGTGTCTGTTGACTTGTCTGAGGTATCGTCGTGGCAGATCATGAGATCTTCGAGTTGGATTTCTAAGTCGAGATTTTCCATTGTTTCATCGCCTTCTGCGATTTTTTCCTTCTTTTACTTCTGCTAGGCTGACCGGCGAGTTTACCTCGCTAGAAGAGCCTTCAGATGATTCCATCATTGCTACTGTCTCGGGCTCACTTGCCGATGGATCTGGTTTTGCCTGATCCGAAAGGCGAGTCGAACCCGAAGGTCCGACGTAGATGCTTAGACTTCCGATCGTCAGCTCCATCTCTTGACTTTCGTTGATTTCTGTACTACTGTTGGCTAAAAGCAAAAAAGCCGTCGAATTCATGATTCCAATGCCCAGAGTCCCCACGGTCGACGCCAATTGATGAGGGTTAAGTCGACAAATGTCCTAGATGAAGGACTTAGGATCGGGGAGATAGGGCGTCGGATGAACTCGAAGGTAAAGTCAGTCAAACAAGGTGTATATCGAAAGTAAACTTGGGTGTTGAACCTGGCTTGCTTTCAATCTGTCCCTCACCGTCCCCTCCTGGCCCCTATATATAGGTGGCCAGGTCTCGAGGATCGGGTAGGATTCGATATAGATTACAATATCGACATACGGTAAGAACTCGTATCTCGACTAGTATTACAATTGGGCCTAGCTTAACGGGCCTTAGGGGTACTCAACTGACGGGCTCTATTATCTATACCCTTATCAGATAGTGAAATACAAGTGATATGGTTGATTATAAATAGTAAATGCAATCTGAAATAAAAATGGCAGCACGCAAACATGTAACAAAATTGAATGTAAATGGTGTTCTAATGCTTAGAAACAAGGCCTAGGGATCGTACTTTCACTAGTGGACACTCTCAACAAATATAACATAATTGAACCAATAAATACTAACTTCACAATGCCACTCTAAACTATTCTCCAATGGAAAGCAAACACTAATCATGTGTAGGGCTACGAAGCACTCCTCAAAGTTTGTATTTCCCCAAACTACATTGCCCCACACTATCACCTTGAGCGCACTAGATGGTTCCAACAAACACCAACAATTCATAGAGACATTAACCAAAAGAGACACACATAATGTGCACACTGTCACCTTCACATCATGATACAGGGTGTCTCCGGAGATTACAATTATAAAGCACGAGAGTAGCATAATATCTGAAGTATAGCATCTACCAATTCAACTAGATACAAAGCTCATGATCACATATAGATCACATCATGGGAGAGAGAGATGAACCACATAGCTACCGGTAGAGCCCTTAGCCCCGGGGGAGAACTACTCCCTCCTCATCATCAGAGGCAGCAACGGTGATGGAGATAGCGGTGAGGTCGATGGAGACGGCGGAGATGGTGATGGATATCGATGGAGATGGTTCCGGGGGCACTTCCCCGTCCCGGCAGGGTGCCGAAACAGAGACTTTGTCCCCCGAAATTCGTCGTCGGTGGCGGCAGAGCTGCGGAACTCTTTCTGGAAATTTGCCGATTGTTTTAGGGTTTTCACGTCGGAGAGAATATATAGGCGGAAGGGCGGTGTCAGGAGGTGGGCCAGGTGGCCTCACCACCTAGTGGCGCGGCCAGGGGTGGCCTACACCACCCTATGGTGTGGCTGCCTCTGGCCCCCCTCCGTCTCTGCTTCGGCCTTTGTCTTTCGTCCAGGAAAAATAGGAGGTTCGGCTTTTGTTTCGTCCAATTCTGAGAATATTTTTTGTATAGCTTTTCTGAAACACAAAAATAGCAGAAAATAGGGAACTGGCACTGTGGCATCTTGTCAATAGGTTAGTTCCGGAAAACGCATAAAAACGCCACGAAGTGTAAACAAAACATGAAGCAAATGGTGTAAAACAAGCATGGAGCATCAAAAATTATAGATACGTTTGAGACATATCAGGCACTCCGACCAACCCAGGAATGCCTTCAGCGGCATAACCACCAGGTTCACCGGGGGGCAAGGAAATGAAGGGTTTTGCAGCATAGAAAACAATAAATTTCCTACAAAGACGAACAAGAACAAGCCAAGATCTGATCTACGAGATGCAAAACAACAAGCATGAGATATTAGATCCACATCTCCTTGTAGATCGCAGAACAAAAACATTCAGATGAACATGGTCAGCGTAGTCATATTAGCGTCTCCTCCTCGCAATCCGATTTGATCCAAGCGCCGTAACGGGCGGCGCCTGGATGATAGTTATCGTTGAAGTTTTCGTCGGAACCCGATGATCCGCCTAGGTCAAGATTTTCCATGATTTCGTTGAGTTCTTCGACTGTGCTTCCTTTGTTTTTCATTGGCTCGATGCTGACCGGCGAGTTTACCTCGCTGGAAGAGCCAATCGAAGTTCCTGAGTTTGCCGCGGATGCAGTTTTTCCTGCCGATGGACCCAAATTTACCGGATTTGAAAGGCAAACTGAGCCCAAGGACCCAATGCGGAAGTTAAGACTTCTGTCGTCAGATCCATCTCCTGATCTAGATTTGCAAAGACCGAAGCTAGGGTTGGTGGATGTGACTGAAAATCTACGGCTCCAAAGGTGATCTGATTTCCGTCGATCTTTGAGTTGTTGTTGGATAGAAGCAAAAAAGCCGTCAAATTCATGATTCCAACGCCCAAGCTCCCCACGGTCGGCGCCAATTGACGAGGGTTAACTCGGCAAATGTCCTAGATGAAGGACTTAGGATCAGGGGAAGAGGGCGTCAGATAAACTCAAAGGTAAAGCCTCAGACAAACAAGGCAAAACTTTGTGTTCATTTGAGAATAAGCTTGGAATGAACTGGCTCAATCTCAATCTATCCCTGGCCGGCCTCTCCTGGCACCTATTTATAGGTGTCCAGGTCTCGAGAAACCGGCCGGGTTCAATACAAATTACAAGGGATTACAATATGATATCATATTTTGACTATGACTATACTTAAGCTTAGTTTTCATGGGCTAGGGGTACTAATATAACAGGCCTTGGTAGCTATACCCTTGTCAATTACCGAGTGGGCCTGAAGTATATCTCTCCGTCATGGGAGGCACAAATCTCAATCTTGGTACATGCAAGCCAACAAGTACTTTAAGATCACCTGAGAGACACCTTTATGATCAACCTTTCATAGCATGACGTTTGATGGCCTCAAAGCTCTCTTCCGGTAGCAGGGAGTGACATTATCCCATGGTCTAAGGAATATGATACTGCCATAGGAAAAGCTACGCAATTGTGAATACATTGACACGATCTAATTGCTGTGCTTAATTTGAGTCTGTCCATCGCATCATTATCCTAATGATATAACCTCATTATTAATTGACAATTCATGTCTATGGTTAGGAAACCTTAACCATCATGAATCAATGAGCTAGTATTAATCTATGTTTCAAGCTTCCACCACCCCTTACACAGTAAGAAGATATTCTGTTTTCTCAAGTCCTTAGCCCAATACACTAGCCCAACGCACCATATATATATATGATACTTACTCTCTTTTTTCGAGCCCAAAACAACCTCCTTATGTATACTTGTCCAATTTATCAATAAAGATACTATATATAAACAAAAACATAGACATGTAATACGAAGGAATGCCAGATAAGCAGTCATCCAACAAGGTTAATCTCTCACTGGAGGTAGCCAAATCCCCTATCCAGGCATCAAGTATTTTAATCATCTTAGCATCTACGAAATCCTAGTTAATATTTTTTAAATTAGGAAATGTTGTGGCCAGTCATAGGGAGTTTTTTCATTGGAAGCCTACCCACTTGACAATTTATTAAGTCCACATGATTATCACCACCAAAAGCATACATAGGGAGTTTTTTCAAGAACTTAATCTTCAAACCTGGCATTAATCGACATAATAAACAAAAATTTAAGATTCACAGCTTTTCAGGCACATGAGAAATACACAACACAATCATCCACGTACCGAAGTATGCTACCCCTTTATCAACCGGATGAAGAGCCATACCAGTAAACAAACCATAGGTCTGAGAGCCAGTAGAACCATTTTAATTAGTTAATTAGCACCTCTCCTTCTATGTTAGCGAGCAGCGTGAGGGTCAGCTGTTATTTCTTTGGCGATAGGATAGGGTGCGCTCGGGACAACGGTTTGGCGCGCGTGCGCTCGCTAGAAGGGTCCACAAACAAATCATTGGTGTGAGCCTGCGAAACCATTTTAGTTAGCACCTCTCCTTCCATGTTACACAACAAAGGAGACATGGGTATCTCTTCCAAATCCCTCTTTCATGCTCAGATGCATATATGCCACCTAGCTAGTGTCCCTCCATCTTTAGTAATTTGGTTCGGACGTCCTCGTCCCTCAAGGCCATCTCCCGGACCTCATCCGCGGTGAACGGCGGCGGCAGCGTGCAGGGTTCATACATGGTGACATACTTCTCCCTGGACTCCATCATGAACTCCTTCTCGCGGCCGCTCCGGGAGCAGGCCAAGGACTCAGGGCATAGCTCGACGGCCTTCTCCGGCACCGCGGGCTTGAACCGGAGCAGCGCGGAGTACTGCATCAACACGTGGAGCATATACTCGTACACATACTCCATGTCCATCTCCTCTCTCGCGAAGCTACTGCCTTCCTGGCCCATGCGTTGTGCCTCCTCCGGATGGGCGTTGCCCCAGTCGACGGCGGACTTGATGGAGGGGCACTTGTCCGCGAGGTCGATCGGCCAGTAGTGCTTGCCGGCGACGAGCCCCCGCGAGAAGAAGTCCTTGTAGTTGGTGTCCAGTGCCAGCATGGGCGAGTCGCATGCGAGGATGTACTTCTCGCTCACCGACCACGCCCGCCCCGCCACGTAGATCTTGTACCTGTACCGGCATTGGTCAAGTATGTTGGTCTCCTTGATCTCCTTGATGGAGTATTTCCAGTGATGCTTGTACAGCCGCGCGTTCCACTCTTTTCCGGCGGCCGAGTCATTGTTGCACTTGTATAGGTCTTGGCGCTCCGGTAGCCCCACAATGCTGCCCTTCCAGAACGCGTACGGCTCCCTGTCCGGCCACGGCAGGCGCTCGTTCTCCCGGACAAACCCCTCCAAGAGCGGCGCCCATGGACGGACATTGATCTCCGGCCAGCCCCAGAAGGACCAGTCCGGCCAGAGGATGGCGACCTCCTGCGCCACGTCCTTGCAGTAGCGGAAGAGCGGCGGCGCGGCGGAAGGGTTGTCGCGGTAGTTGGCGGCGTGCAGCTGGATCACGTCGCCCGTGCCGAACATGATGTCGACATCTGGGATGCGTCCGGGGTACCGTGCGAGCAGCTGCAGGATGCCCCACTCGGTGAATATGTCTCGCGTCTGGAACGACGGGCGGCGGTACTTCTCTAGGTAGGCGCGACCGGACACCACCACCAGCCGGAACATCGCGTGAGGCTGGGCGCTCAGCACTAGTTGCTGCGTGATACCCGTTGTGCGCCACGGCTCGAGGTCTGAGTGGATGTGCCGAAAGTAGTCGGGGCACCGCGGCGGCGGCGCTCGCTTATGTGACGACGATGACGACGGCGATGGTGCTGGCGCTGATGATACGATGCGTCGGCAAAGAGCCGGGCCCGACGTGTCATTGACACCGCAGCTGAAGGGTATGGGTATGAGAGGCGCCGTGGATGTGCGGGGGCCAGAAGGAGCGCGTCCACACCGACTGAAGCTGCCGTCCGAAAACCTGAAAATCTGAAATAATCTGTTATGTCCATAAGATCATGTACCAATACCAACAAAGTTTTTAAATAGCGGGCTATGCTTCTTAGCGGCGGCATTTTCTAGATGCTAAGAAAGCTATAGCGAGGCTAAGTCATTTAGTGTTTTTCATAAAAACAAAAGAAATTCTAGAAAAAATAGGCATCAAATTTTCATATCATCCAAAAATATGACCACAAATTCAATGATTCCATGATTCAAACGTGTACCGAAAAAATATTTGTATTGTAGCAAAAAAATAAATGCATACTACATAATCAGGTCTAACTTTTAAATTGAGATTAGAATTTTTTTACACATGAGGGATGAAATAACATTTTTTTCCACAAAATTTAGCGTTTTAGCGTGATCAAGCTATTAGCGGGAGATCCTATTTAGCGCTAAATGTGCAAATCGTTAGCGACAGTGATCTGAATATGCTATAGCAAAAAAAATAGCGCGCTATTTAGAACATTGTGTACCAATGGTCTCGATTTTCAGGATGTATATAGAGATGTACTTACACCAGCCGCGTCGAGGTGGGTCCGATCCATTCGTTTCCGACGAGCAAAGCCAGAAACAGAATGGTGCCGATGAGCGCTCCAACCCCGCCGGTCGTGGTTGTTTTCCAGCACCACGGCTTCCTCGTAAGTGACGACGAGCGCTGCTGCTCCAGCGCCGGATCGTCGACCATCTCGTCACCGGCTGGAGACGGCGGCACCATCACTGCCATCTCTTCCTCGTCGGCTGCTGGATTGGAACCCTTCATCGAGCTATATATGTTTTTATCTGGCTAGTAAACGAACTGAAGAGGAAAATGAAGAGTGGGGAACGGATCTCAGGGCTCCGGCTCCGTCTCTGTGTAAGGATGTGTATATATATATAGTGCGCTGGCGACCTATTGGTACTTGACCAGAGATGCACGCCCACTGGCTACAGTACATTGTTTTCCTTAACCTTTTCATCGAATATAAAATAGGGATTTTGGATCCAGGTACAAGCTCAACTCTGTCTCTGTCTGCTTAGGAGGCGATAGCTCAGTTCTCGACTTTGTATACCATAAAAATGGAATATGCACGGCTTAACCATATTATTTTTAAAAGAAGAACATATCGATAATGTATGAGATTACCAGCAGACTATATGCGATGTGGTGGGTCTGTAAATGTTGCCTGTTATCATGGCGTGTTTGAACTCTTTGTATCATGACTATGCCAATGTGGCTTTATTAGGTTAAAGCTGGGCCTTAGGGCCTTCCCTTTTTAAAAAAATGTATGAGATTAGTGGACGAGTTAAGGCTTTTAACCAGCCTTGGTAGTATTGGAGTATTGTGTCAGACCCTGATTGATGTTAATAGATCGCCATGTGTCATTGTCTCAAATAATAACCACTACTTATGGATAATAGATACATCACTCTTCTTCATAAAAAGTTGTGACGTTTGTTGTGGATACATATTTCATGCTATAAGAGTTGGCCCTGAATAATGCGAAATTAATTGTGATTTCATATACATCAGTGTGAACACACAATAATTAATAAAACATCAAAATGAAATTGTATAGGGTTGCAGAATGCACATAACATTTTGGCACCAACTTGTATATCGTTGTTTTAGATTATAGCATCGGCATGTTTTAATTCAAGCACACACTTGATTTAGAGCGGAAGTCGCTAGGTTTTACAATGTCATGTTATTTTGGTATGTTGTATATTGAACAATGAAAAACAGCATGCTAACATATTTTCTCCGTCCCCCTCCATTTGCTATATACGTTATTTAGTGTAGTTTAAAATGTTATTTCATGATTAGCGTGATTGCGTGGACTTCCCAGATTTCCTATAGCGACCCTAAACCGATGATATAGCATGCTATTCTTTAATGAATTATCCACATAAAACTTATATATATGAAAGCTTACTTTTTTATTACTGGGGTGAGTTGATTTGCCTGATTCAAAGCAACTCAAGGTACCTACGCGTGTTTAATTAATGAATTGTATATGCAAATGTATGTATCTTAGGTTAGTGTGGGAAAGGAAGGAAATTGTCTATAATTACCTTTAGCGGTATGTGCATGCATATGTAGGTACCTTAAGTTGGTGGCAAAGGAAGTTGACAAAATATAACTTTAGTGGTACGTGACTTCCTCCGTAAATAATTAAGGCCTCTAATATGGGCGAACTCGGGTACAGATTTACGCAAAGGTGATTTGCGTAGAGTAAAATACTACACTTGCACTGACTTCTCGCTTAGCTAGCTAGCAGCTATCATATATCTTACTCTTCTTATGTTTGTGTATTTTTCTTATTTTATTTACGGGAAAGCTAGCTAGCTGTAACTGATGGAGAAGTTAATATGATTGCAGTGTTCTATATTATTTCTATTTTTTAGATTCTCAGAAATTTCTCCCTGTGGTTCCCTTTCAAAGAAATAAAACCACACTATGAAGTTCTTCATGCATTACAAAAGCAATCTAGACCTACTACCGCCTTAAGATTCGTCCGAGAGAAACTACAGAGATCTAAGAAAAGGAAGGGATAATATTATTTCTACTAATAATATACTTGAGCGAAATGCTCTTGTGACGCTCTCGATCGCTCGAGGCGACACCGACGGCAACCTTCATCCTTGCCACCATCTGCCCCGGCCGTACGTAGCGGTGGCGGGCCTATGTTGCTTGCGGCCGTTGCCTTCATGACGAGGATCCCTCGCCAGCGGTCTAGTCCACTGGTGTCCTACCTCCAATGTTTGAGTTGTCCTACCTCCAATGTTTGAGCATCTGCTAGCCGGTAAAGATGGACTTCTCTTGGCAGTGTGGAGCTGGATCCCATGACCAACGTGCCATGGGGGGTTCGAGCTGCCATGTATGGTCCGGTGCGGCCCTATGCGTGGACTTCGTTGAGAAAATACAACGTGCATGCCCGTTTCTTCAGAATATGTTGCAGCCTGATCCCTCCATCCTTGAGGCCTTGTTCCTGTTGGGCCATGTCCCTCCACATGGAGGTGTGTTGGTAGCCCAACATCAGCCCAAGTAGTCCAACACGTATCAACCGTTGATCGAGGTTCGCATCCAACGGCTGAGGTGCCTCCTTGAGAGGTATAAAGGAGAAAACCCTAGCCACTTTGGGGGCTGTGTGACTAAGAGCAAGAGAGCTAGCCGAGAACGTGGCTGCTGCTGTGAGAGGGTGAGAGAACACACTAGAACACCACAACCAAGTGAGAAGAGGGGAAGAAGAAGAAGAGGTGAATCTGTCCAGATTTCTGAGTTCTGACCGGTCTGTCTTCAAGCTGGTGTTCGGAGGCTCAAACGTGCTTGGATTGGCTCCAGGTTACACAGTTTGGGATTTGGGTCAGTGGAGGTTTAGATTTGAGAGCAGTTTGTCAGATCGGACTGCTGCAGTTTCAGCACAGAGCAGTTTTAGGAGATGAACAGTTTGGGTAGGCAAACGGTGTCCGATTGAGCTGATTTTTGGTCAGTATATTGGGAACTCATATGTCTACTTGTCTACCAAGTTTCGTACTGATTGGATCTGCGGTTTGAGAGCAGTTCGCTGATTGCTGAAGAGGACAGAAACTGTGATATCTCTGTTTTTGTTGTATCTTACCTCTTGTGGTTGTTGTTGTTGTTGTTGCCGGTGGGCAACGAGGAGAAGTGTGTTGTAATCTCTAGAGGTTCTAGAGAGACTCTGTACCAAGGTTTCTCATAGTGAAGCTTGCGTGGACCGGTTGGTCCACATCCGTGGTTTTTCCCTCCTCACCTTGATGAGGTTTTCCACGTAAATCCTTGTCTCACTTGTGCATTGTGATTGTGTCTATATTTCCACTGCATCTATTGGTTGAAACTATCCTCAAGTTTATTCACACAAGCAAGTAGTGGTTTGCCCGGGTTGTGTGTGTCGCACCTGGCTCTCCCCATAACAAAGTGGTATCAGAGCTGAGGTTCAGCTTGTACTCAAATTTCAGCAAGGTTTGCTTTCAGTTTGAGTGCAATTTGCTCGTGTGAAAGATGGAAGTGAATACCAACAGAATGATATCTTTGAATGATATAAATTATCAAGCTTGGAAGAGCAAGATGAAGGATTTGTTGTATGTAAAGGAATACTGGAAGCCGGTGTTCACCACTGAGATGCCCGATGACATGAAGCAAGATCAGTGGGATGTACTTCATCTACAAGCTTGTGGGTTCATTCGACAATGGGTTGATGACAATGTTTTGAACCATATCATTGATGAGACACGTGCACACACCTTATGGCAGAAATTGGATGAGTTGTATGCTTGCAAAGAAGGTACCAACAAGATGTTCTTGATCAAGAAATTGATGCGTTTGAGGTACAAGGAGGGATCTCAAATTGCAGATCATATAAATGAGTTTTAGGGCATTATAAATCAGCTATCTTCAACGGGAATCACATTTGAAGATGAAGTGAGAGCCCTGCTGCTACTTGGCTCATTACCGGATACTTGGGAGACCTTTAAGGTCACCGTTTGCAATTCAGCACCTAATGGCGTTGTCACTTGGAACCTTGTGAAGACCATGGTACTAAATGAAGAGTCTAGAAAAATTGGTGATAAGGACGGTTCTTCTTCACACTCAGAAGTGTTGGTGACTCAGTCACGGGGGAGAAGCAAGAGTAGAGGTCCGGGAAAGGGAGACAGAAGTAGAAGCAAATCAAAGGGCAAGTATGCTGATTTTGTGTGCCATCACTGCCATGAGAAGGGCCACATCAAGTGGCATTGTGAACAATGGAAGAAGGATAAAAAGAAAAAGAAGAAGCATGTTCAGAAACAAGCCGACAGTGATAGTGACAGTGAGGGAGGCTATATTTCTGCAGTTGAGGAGATCATGTCTCTTATGTATGAAGAACATGATGGCAGATTTGGTCCTACTATTGAGGAGAGGATCACTATAGTTTCTGATGATACCATCAACCTTGCAGATGGTGATGATATGACTTGGATTCCAGACAGCGGTGCTACCATACATGCTACATCTCGTAGAGAGCTCTTCACCAACTACACAGCCGGTGATTTTGGTGTTGTGAAGATGGGGAACAATGATAGAGCACAAATCATTGGAAGAGGAGATGTGCACTTGGAGACTGAAAATGGTACGACACTAGTCCTCAAGTCGGTGAGGCATGTTGAGGCCCTTCGGCTCAACATTATCTCGGTCGGGTTGCTTGATAAAGATGGGTACTTGAGCAGATTTGGAAATGCACAGTACAAGCTCACCAAAGGAAATCTGATTGTTGCAAAAGGTAATATGGTTTCAGTTTTGTATCATGTTCATGCTAAACTTTCTGCTGCTTGTGTCAATGCATTACAGAAACAAGACGCATGTGCTTTATGGCACAAGAGACTTGGGCATATGAGTGAGAAGGGAATGACAGTGCTAGTCAAGAAAAATCTGTTGAAAGGTGTGAAAGGTGTTCACATGAAGAAGTGTTCAGATTGCCTAGCAGGAAAGCAACACAGAGTTGCATTCAAGTGTCAAGCTCCTCACAAGAAGCCCGTGGTGTTAGACTTGGTACATTCCGATGTTTGCAAAATGTCGGTGAGGTCAATGGGTGGAGCAAAGTACTTTGTCACATTTATTAATGATTTTTCTAGAAAAGTTTGGGTCTATGTTTTGAAGACCAAAGATCAAGTACTAAGTGTATTCAAGCAATTCCAAGTCTCAGTTGAGAGAGAAACTGAGAAGAAGATCAAGTGCCTTCGCACTGATAATGGGGGAGAGTATATTGGCCCATTTGATGCCTTGCAAGGAACAGGGAATTAGGCACCAATTTACTCCTCCGAAGACACCACAGCTGGATGGTCTTGCTGAGAGGATGAACAGGACAATTGTGGAGAGAGTTAGATGCTTGCTGTCAAGTTCAAAGCTACCGAATCATTATTGGGGAGAAGCTTTGTTGGCTGCAGTTTATCTTATCAATCTCTCACCAAGTTATCCATTGCAAGGAGACGTTTCTAACAAGGTATTTTATGGCAAGAAAGTCTCATATGACCACCTGAAGGTTTTCGGGTGTAAGGCCGTTGTTCATATCCCTCAAGATGAGAGGTCAAAGCTTGATTCAAATACACGATAGTGCATATTTCTTGGCTATGGAGGTGATCAGTTCGGCTACAAGTTGTTTGATCCAATAGCAAGAAAAGTTGTGAGAAGCCGTGATGTTGTGTTTGTTGAAGACCAAACAATTGAGGATATTGTGAAGACAAAGAAGAAAGTTCCAGAGTCAATTCCGGTGGATGTTCCTCCTCAAAGACAGCAGCAAGACAGAGTTGATTCTGACCCAGAACCTGCAGATTCAGCCCAACAAGAAGCTAAAAATGATGATGCAGAAGATGTGCAAGATGATGCACATAGTGGTACAGGTGGAGAAGAAGATGCTCCCCAGCAGCAAGAGTATGATGATGCTAAAGAAAATGATCATGATCAGCAAGAAGCACCAGTACCAGATAGCCCACCAGCAGCTCCACTCAGATGGTCCAGCAGAGACCGTGTTCCTAACACTAGGTATGCATCAGACCAATATGTGGTGTTATTGTCTGATGGTTCAGAACCTGAGTGCTTTTCAGAGGCAGTGAAAGATGAGAACAAGAAGGAGTGGAATAAGGCTATGCAAGAAGAGATGGATTCCTTGCATAAGAATCATACATATGAGCTGGTGAAGTTGTCTAAGGGCAAGAAAGTTCTGAAGAACAAGTGGGTCTACAGAATCAAGCAAGAAGAGCACACGTCACATCCAAGGTATAAGGCCAGGCTAGTTGTGAAAGGATTTAGCCAAAGGAAGGGTATTGACTTTGATGAAATATTCTCTCCGGTGGTGAAGATGACATCTATAAGAATGATCCTTGGCGTGGCAGCAAGTCTCAACTTAGAGGTTGAGCAAATGGATGTGAAGACAACTTTCCTACATGGAGAGTTGGAGGAAGAAATCTACATGGAGCAGCCTGAGGGGTTTCTTGTTAAAGGCAAAGAAGGCTATATGTGCAAGCTGAAGAAAAGTCTCTATGGCCTGAAACAAGCACCAAGACAATGGTACATGAAGTTTGAATCTGTCATGGGGGAGCAAGGCTATAAGAGATGTAGCTCAGACCATTGTGTATTTATTAAGAGGTTCTCAGGTGATGATTATATCATTCTGTTGCTCTATTATGATGATATCTTGATTGTTGGCAAGAATGTTGAAAGGACACAGATGTCGCCTAGAGGGGGGGGTGAATAGGCGATATCAAATTTTATGAATGGCTTAAACAAAAGCGGAATTAAACTAGCGTTTATTTTGCCAAGCACACAAAACCTAAATAAACTAGGCTCACCTATGTGCACCAACAACTTATGCTAAGCAATACAAGCAACAAGGTGATAGCAAGATATATGACTTCAAGCACGAAGGCTATCACAATGTAAAGTGCATAAGTAAAGAGCTCAGGAATAGAAATAACCGAGGCACGTGGAGACGATGATGTATTCCCGAGTTCCTCCCTTGAAAGGGAGTACGTCTCATTGGAGGGGTGTGGTATCGCCACAAAGGCCTAACCAACGCCACAAAGGCCTCACCCTATTCTCCGGTGTGAGCTTGCGCCACAAAGGCCTAGCTCACTCTTCCACTAAGGGGTTCCTCAAGGCGGAACCGGGCCTTTACACAAATCTTTGGGCACGCATCCACAACTTAATTGGATGCTCCCAAGGATAGCCACCAAGGCTCCACAAAGCCACAAAGCCATCTAGGGTTCCAAGAACCCAAGAGTAATAAGCTCACAAACTTTCACTTACTCGAATCTCCGGGAAGAACTTAAACCGATGCAACCTATGCAATGGCAAGGGCACACAAAGTACTCAAATCCTTCTCACCCAAATCTCACCAAAGCAACTAATGCTATGGAGAGATATGAGAGGAAGAACAAAGGAAATCCACAAAGAACTCCAAGATCTAGATCCACTATGTTCCCCTCACTTAGAGGAGAGATTGATTGGTGGAAATATAGATCTAGATCTCCTCTCACTTTTCCCTCAAAGATATGCAAGAATCATGGGAGGGATTGAGAGAGGGGCAAGCTTTCCAAGGTCAACAATGGTGGGAGAGAGAGAAAGAGAGGAAAAACCGAGCTGCCAGCCCTTGGGGAAGAAGGGGGTCCTTTTATAGGTCCTCCCCACGAAATATGACCGTTACAGCCATTTAGACCGGCTAAAGCCGGACTTAACACCGGCTAAAGCCGGGCAGACCGGCTAAAGCCGGACAAAAATCCGGACTCCGTTTTCGATGATCTTGGGCTCGTTGGAATCACAACAACAAGCTCTACAACTTTATGCAGAGAAACATCATAGTCCAACTAAGGAGGATAAAACCAAATGATGAAAGGTTTGACCTCTCTTCGAAGACAAACCGGTAAAACCTCCAAACACTAAAAATGCAAGAAGTGTTCCATACGGATTCTGTTTTTGATGAGCTAGAGCTTGTCATGGAAACAACCACAAGCTGTAGAACCTCACATGGATAAAACCCAAATAAGAACCAAGAAAGATGATGCCAAGTATTCAAAGGTTTGAGCTCTCTCCGAATGATACGATTAAGTTACTCACTCGAAAGCCCCTCTTGATAGTACGGCTACCGATCCTATAACCCGGTCTCACAACTAACACCATGAGACCGGTAAGAAAGAAACCCTATCAAAACCATACATTTGCCTTGAGCATTCCACTTGAGGTGGATAATGACGATCTAGATCTTCTCAAGTTGGACCACCTTTCTTGATTGAGCTTGCTTGGTGAAGTCTTGCAGATTGCTCCTCCATACTCCACTATGGAAGAGACTCTCTTTAAGCATATCTTCACATATCCATGATCACAATATAGATGGCAAGCTTCAAGCATATGTTCTCTTCTAGTTGCTCATCTTGAACTTGCGCTTTGACTTGATCAATCCTCGAATCAATTCTTCTTTCTCCATAATGATGGTGTCTTGAGGATACACATGAGAGCTCACTCAATCTTATTCTTCAAGACACACTTGACATAAGCTCAACTCCCTTAAGACCAATCTTTGGATCACTCCTGGAATAACACCTTGGTCAACACATAATCTTCTTCTTACAACCTTGACTCCAACAAATGGTTCAAGTATTATCTATGGACAAGTCCTACACATATAACTCAATGCAACCATTAGTCCATAGGGATTGTCATTAATTACCAAAACCACACATGGGGCTCGATATGATCTTTCAATCTCCCCCATTTTGGTAATTGATGACAATCTCTTTGAGAGGGTTTATATAAAGAATTCAAAGAACCAAAATGGTTGTACTAACATCAAATACTACAAAAGTATGTGATGTTAGTAAAACCACCATATATAGAGCAAACTCCCCCACAATCTATGCACGTGTGAATGATCTTGATTTCATTGCATATATTGCCAACCAAGGTTGTTGGTGGAGTTTTCACTATATACTCAACCATGCAAAGCATGCAAGGCAAATGCTTAAGAATATACCAAAGCATAAAAGCCAATTCCCTTTAAACCCTCGAAACTTCTCCCCCATTGGCATCCATTGCCAAAATGGGCAAAAAACTTAGAAGGCCAATATAGTGTGAGTTCCTCCAAAACGGTGTGCATATCCAAAAGAAATAAGTGCAAACACATGCACATATACAAAGGCAAATATATGAAGGAAACCAAACTATATTGAGGATCAAAGATGCAAACAAAATAAATAACACAATGGATAAACTTCAACAAATGAAGAGAGCAATCGAATGATCCAAAGAACAAATTGAATAAAGATATTATGATAAGATCGAAAAGGTGCTCTAAATAATATGAGGAAGCTCCCCAAGGTGTGTGCACAAAATATTCTATTTGAGTTGATGTATAAGGTGCACAAACATGGAATCATCACTCCCTCAATAGTATTTAAAAAAATGATACCAAGTGAAATCAAATATTATGATAACCAAAAAATGGTGCTTTAAATGAAATGAGGAAGCTCCCCAAGGTACGTGCAAAAATTAGAATATTTGCATTTGAATACAATTTGCACAACATGGAATCCTCACTCCCTCAATAACATTTAAAACACAACCATTTGCAAGAGATTATAGAGAAGAAATTAAGCTTAAGACTTGCATCAAAGGAATGGTTGAGCCAAAAGTAAGGGATGACATATAAAAGGCTCAACCAAAGGAATGTGTGAGAGAAATGATACAACATATTATAAGACTAATACAAGGATTAGCATAGAGCATCTACATAGTCTTCAATGAATGATATTGCTTAGCATTCTATCCCAACACATAAGGTTCAAATAAGATATCAAATAATGATATATCATCTCTCATGTGTATAAGTTTCTAAGTAGACAACATCACAAAGATAATTATCACAAGGAAACATGTACACACAAAATAGATACTAAGAATAGAACATGATATCCAAAATGAAGTCATGCAATATACCAATAAGATTTTTGCTTTTAAAGCATGGCCAAAGGCTCAATTTATCTTATTGTATATTGACGAACTTCAACCACCAACATGTCAAAGACATCACAAATATCAACAAGGGAAAGAAGATAGTTGGGATGCTTTGATAAAAACAACAAGTATCATAACGAAGGATACCAAATGGAAGAAATAAATTTGCAATTTCATCAATATTGCACATGTGAGCTTATTGAGGAATTGATATGCAAAAAGATTGCTAAGTTGACATATATGGGATAGGAGAATCATGAGCATGATTTTTATATGTTCCCAATAATATGTCCTCATCTCAACTTGCTCCCATTTGCAATATAGAGGTTTCATTAGAATCCTTGCAAGAACCATATGATTTTCAAATAAAGATATCCATGCCAAGAAACAACCTACACAAGGTTGGATGCTAGAAAAGTATGCATAAAAAGATACTTGTTACCGAGATATTAAAGGTAGGATGTAGTAGATAGGAGTTCTTCAATAATCCTAGCTTGCCTCAAATTATTATTTAGTCACCACTTCATCCTTATTATTGAGACAAGCACCAATATATCTCCATGTACCTAAAACAAAGTTCAAGTATAAGATGGTCCCCAAACTCATTGGGTCCAAAGTAGTTAGAAACTACAACATATAGGACAAACTCCACATAAATATGTGCATATAAATATGAAATTGAATTTCATGCACATCTTAGCCGATTTAGGATTTGATGGAGCTTCCCCTATATATTTGATCAAAGAAAGCAAAGCATGCCATAAAGTATACATTTAGTAAATATGCATGCACAAGACTTTCAAGAGCCCAAAGGAGATACAATTTGGACAAAACACCAAGAAGAACAAGCGAGTACACAAAATTGTGAAGCGACAAAAAAGGTTGTCCAAATTATATCAAAGAATCAAATCAACACAAGATTGACTCCAAAGTTCACCAAGTGAAAAACACAAAAGCCAATGAGCATAAAGCATAACTAAAACACACATGCTCAAAGACATATCTCATTTTAAGAGTAAGAAATAAATAACAAGGAATGAGATAACCAACTCCCAAAGAAAGCAAGGTTCAAACAAACCAAACAAACTCTCCACACTTTTTAAGATGGCACACTAAGTACCTAAAAGAAATGATTTGTCTTCCAACAATAACCAATACCAATTGAAATAATCAGAGAGAGTGTGTTATAACAAATATAGGAGAGCTCCCCCAAGATTAGTGTATTATTTATGATTTTGCATTTGAATACAAAATGCACACAAGTGGGATCATCACATCTACCTACATATAAATAACACAAAACAAGTTCAACAAAATCAAATAGAATCACAAGAGTCAAGGAGGACAACAGAAATTAAAACAAATATATTTCTTGGCAAGAGATAAGGCAATTAAAAGCAATAGCCAATGTAAAGATAATCAATATATATGTACCACATGATAGAGTACCAATTGTCCAAGGACAAAAAGTATTTGGAGTTATTTCCCGGTGGTAGTTTACACATAAATCCAAGATCATCTTCACAACAAAGAAGCATATGGAAAAGATAAGAATTAAACACCATGCTAAAGAAGATATTCTTGATAGACTCAAATAGTTAAACAATCACGCAAAGCAATTATTAGGATAACTTGAAGAAAATGGTTTTCCAACTTTGATGTAGCATTCCACATTTTAGGAAAACCCTACCAAGAAAGTATCTCACAAACAAGATTCAAAACAAGAGCAATAAAACAATTTGGCAAATTAGAACTTGTTTGAGCAAACATGCCACATAGACGCAAAATAGTTTATAATATCAACACTATGTGACACAACCTCAAATATACATATTATATTGGTTTGTAGTATGCACAACGCATATTACTCCCACATAATATGATAAAACATTTATTTTCACAAGATACAAATAAAATCCAACAAGATGATTAATGGACATTATAGAATTTGAATTTCTCATGAGAATGACATACCACATAGAGACTAGATAATCTTTAAATATCAACACTAAGTGGTATTCCTCATATACACACATTTTTAGGATTGTGAAGTGCAAAGCATATCACTCCCCCCAAAATGGGATGGTCCATTAATCTCTCACAAGAGCCAACAAGATACAAACAATATGCAATAGGCTCAACAAGAACAACCGTACATGGTGTGCAACCCAACATGCACATACTTGATTACTCAAAATAAAGCAAGTAGGAAGCACAACATATACTAACACATGCAAGGTACAAAACCCAACACATGCATAGGGACGAGTAACTTTCAATGTAGATGAGTTGAGTGCATGTTACCGCAAGGAGGAACATTGGATATATGATAGAAATAAGAGAACCCAATTGAGTTGACTTGAGAAAATATAATTGATGAAGATCCCTTAATTCTTCATGATATAGACAAGTCTCCAATGCCCTCCAACAACACCTATTGTTCAAGTAATGGCTTGTTGGTCCCCAACCAAGTTGGGTCCAAAGAAGTTAGTAACAATAGGTTTGGCAACCCAAATGGTTCTTTTCTTGACACCACTTTGAGCGCCAACAAATTTGGCAAACACATTGCCAATCTTATCCTTGCAAAGTGAATAAACATCTTCAATTATGATAGGGTTGGATGAGTTACCACTAGTGCATGAAGAAGATAGGTGATACGTCTCAAACGTATCTATAATTTTTGATGCTCCATGCTTGTTTTTACACCATTTGCCTATTGTTTCGTTACACTTAGTGGCACTTTTATGCATTTTCCGAAACTAACCTATTAACGAAGTGCCACAGTGCCAGTTTTCTGTTTTCTGCTATTTTGTGTTTCAGAAGTGATACACAGGAAATATTCTCGGAATTGGACGAAACAAGTTCCTAAAGTCATATTTTATCCGGAAGCTTCCAGAGATCCGAAGGAGAGTAGGAGGTGGAGGACCAGGGGCCCACACACAGGGGCGGCGCGGCTAGCCCCTGGCCTGCGCCACCCCCGTGTGAGGGCGCCTGGCCCCTCTTCTGACGACGCCCCTTCGCCTATAAATACCCCCCGACGGAAAAAACCTAAGTACCCGATCAGATTTCTAGAACACATCGCGATACACCGCCGCCGTCGACCCGAAGATCGGGAGGGTCCAGAAGCTCTTCTCGGCAGCCTGCCGGAGAGGGGAATCACCACCGAAGGTCTTCTTCATCGCCATGCTTGCCTCCGGAGCGATGAGTGAGTAGTCTACCTTGGACTATGGGTCCATAGCAGTAGCTAGATAGTTGTCTTCTCCACAATGTGCTTCATATTTAGATCTCATGAGCTGCCATACATGATTGAGATCACCGTTATGTAATTCTACATGTTTGGTTTGTTGGGATCCGATGAATATTGGTGTTTATGGTTAAGTTGCTATACTGAATTATATCTTTTGTTATCTCTATGTTATTTATGATCTTGCATGCTCTCCGTTGTTAGTAGCTATCTTGGCCGAGTAGTTGCTAGTGACTCCAAGAGGGGGTATTTATGCTCGATAGTGGGTTCATGTCTCTATTTCACCTGGGGGAGTGACAGAAACCTCTAAGGTGGTAGATGTGATGTTGCTACTAGGGAGAAAACAACATTCATATACTCAAGGGCATATGATTTGTTTACATTACACACTTTGCTCTCAATTGCTTTTTGATGCTCTCAATTGCTTTAAGTTCCTTTATGGTGCCTTTGCCTCAAGCTCTTATATGGCGCCCACATGAGCATCTTTGCAAATTACTGCGCCTAGCTCAAAGGCGTTAAAGAAAAGCACTCTTGGGAGATAACCCAATATTTTATTTTCAGTACTTTTTCTTTTATTTGAGTCTTGGAAGTCATTACTACTGTAATGACCGCTCCTTATCTTGTTTATTTCGTTTTTGTGCCAAGAGAAGCCTCTAATTTGAGTGAGGTAAAGATTTGGGGATGTTGCTGTCCTGAAACTGTTTTCGGTGCTGCACCGTAAAAATTCGTGAAAATTCTCTGTTTATCTTTTGGACCTGCGATTTCTTGTGCATATGTCCCAGGTTATATCCAAACTTTTCTTAGTTGAACACTTTTTGATTTGAGCAACAGAAAATCCCTCAAAAATTCGTCCATTATCAGCTGTTCAGTTTTGACAGATTTCTGCCAATATTTGTGTTTGCCGCTTTATCGCTTTCTTTTGAGTTCTTTTTATCACGAAACTTTTGGGGAAGTTGCTACAGTATTATATGCTTTATATGTGGTGGTTTTGGGTTGAAACCTGAAGCAAAAGGGGTTGAATATATTTTATGCTTACACTAATGTTGCTAATAGATTTGTGTTTAGTTTTGTATGAAGGAAGTTTTCAAGTGTAGGGATTGGAGAATGATGAGATGAGTTGAAGAATGGACAAAAGCTCAAGCTTGGGGATGCCCATGCATCACCCCAAGAAATATCCAAGAAGTACAAGCGTCAAAGCTTGGGGATGCCCCCGAGGCACCCCTTCTTCATCGGCAAAAATCAGGTCACCTTTCAAAACACTATATTTTTATTGCTTCATGCACTATGTGTTTTTCTTGGAGCGTCAGTTGTTTTAGTTTTCTTAGTTAGTTTAGTTTTGTTTGCTGCAATAAAAGGTTATATCACATCATGTTTCTTTTGGATGAGATGAACTCGCTTTTCATTTGCCAAGAACACTCCGTTTTCACTCTTATCGTTCATCGAGTGTTCTTCTTTTTCTGCTACTGCTTTTGGTTTCCGTTTTCGCTTTGATTTGCGTTCAGATCTTGTTATATCTTTTCATCAAGGTGTATTTTTGCCTCTGATCTTTATTGGTTTTTATCAAAAGAGGTGTCTTAAAAAATTTCAAATGGTGTTGGAAAAGAGAAAAAGCTTTGTACAAAATAGTGGTACAAGAAGGAGCTTGTGTAGACTGCGGCTTAGGCTTTTTCATGTCATGCTTGATGTCTTTTTGATAGTATGCTTAGTGGTTTTGCTGTAGCATGACTTGTCTCAAATAACTGAGATTGCTTAATGAGCCTTTGAAAAAATCATGCGTTGTTTTTATTGTATGGAAGCATTATTTTGGTTTTCTCCTTGATGCTTTATTTGGGTTGACTTGGCGCATGCTCACACATGTTAGACTCTTACAAAGTCGCCATTAGCCTTCATGATCATTTAGTTTTTGACTTTTCATGCCATCGTATGCTTCTTTTAATGTCGCTTTATCGCTTTGCATGATTATGGCTATTATTGCTCTCTTAGTTGGTCGATCCCAGTCTTTTGCTAGCCCTCGCCTTGTACTGAGTATGAGCTCTACTCGTGCATCCAACTCCTAAAAGCCAAGTTTGCCATTGTGTCAACTATAAATTCCTATGCATGGTATTTTTAAGCTCATGGGGACGTAGTGTTCGGATTTGCTATCTTCCATATTGCTTATTCCAAAAATAAAAAAAAAGAGAGAAAAAAAAGAAAAAAAGGCACTCCTCCAAAGAATGTGAATGTTGGTGGGCACCCGATGGAATCGGTTAGCCATGGTATGTGAAAGGAAAGGTGGGGAGGAGTGCCAAGTTTTATAAAAAGAGCACCAAAGTGCCAATCTCTCTCTCAAAAACTTGCTTTATTTTTGTATGGAAGATAGTAAGAACCCCATTGCCAGTCGTTGACAAAGACAACCACCTCTCAAAATCAAGTTTTATCTCTCTGTTTTACAAATGAAAAGCTCTAGCACATGTTTAAATCACTGCTTCCCTCTGCGAAGGGCCCTTCTTTTACTTTTATGTTGAGTCACCACCTTCTTTCTTTATGCACCATTAAGAGAGCATAGTTGTCATTCTTAGTGTGATATGCATTGTCCCAAAGTTCATTGATTGACTCATATTGTTGGTTTCACTTGTTCTTAAATTATTTGTATCTAGTCGCCCTCTTAAACTTTGAGGTGTCCTATGCATTTATGTTTTGCTCTCTTTGAAGGACAAGCTGAAAACCTTTTATATGTTTTTCCTTATGATTTGAACACATGTTTGACTTTCATTGTTTCATTATCATGTTCTTTTGTTTGTGTTCATTTACATGTTTACAACATGGTTGCTATGTTTCTTATTGTCATGATTACATCTTCATGCCCATGTTTTAAGTTCTATTGATCCCAGCTCACCAATGCTTACATATATGATCAAGTTTGTGTAGGTGCATGTCACCTCAAAAATTATTCTTTTGTTATCACTTACCTACTCGAGGACGAGCAGGAGTTAAGCTTGGGGATGCTTGATACGTCTCAAACGTATCTATAATTTTTGATGCTCCATGCTTGTTTTTACACCATTTGCCTATTGTTTCGTTACACTTAGTGGCACTTTTATGCAATTTCCGGAACTAACCTATTAACGAGTTGCCACAGTGCCAGTTCCCTATTTTCTGCTGTTTTTGTGTTTCAGAAGTGATACACAAGAAATATTCTCGGAATTGGACGAAACAAAAGCCAGAAGTCTTATTTTACCCGGAAGCTTCCAGAGATCCGAAGAGGAGTAGGAGGTGGGCCACAGGGGCCCCACACACACAGGTGGCGCGGCCAGGCCCCTGGCCGCGCCAGCCATGTGTGAGGAGGCCCTGGCCCTCCTCTGACATCGCCCCTTCGCCTATATAAAGCCTCGGGACGGAAAACCCTGGGGGAGTCGGCAATTTTCCAGAAATAGTTCCGCAGCTCCGCCGCCGTCGCCGACGAATTTCGGGGGACAGAAGTCTCTGTTCCGGCACCCTGCCGGGACGGGGAAGTGCCCCCGGAGCCATCTCCATTGGTCTCCATCGCCGTCTCCGCCGTCTCCATCGACCTCACCGCCATCTCCATCAACCTTGCTGTCTCCTATGATGAGGAGGGAGTAGTTCATCCCCGGGGCTAAGGGCTCTACCGGTAGCTATGTGGTTCACCTCTCTCTCCCATGATGTGATCTTTATGTGATCGTGAGCTTTGTATCATGTTGAACAAGTACATGTTATTATTCAGATATTTTGTGTACTCTAGTGATGTTATTAAAGTAATCTATTCCTCCTGCCTTGGTGTAACGGTGACAGTGCGTGCATCGTGGTGGTACTTGGTTTAGGCTATGATCGTGATCTCTTGTGGATTATGAGAGTAATTATTACTATGATAGTATTGAGTGATCTATTCCTCCTTTCATGGTGTAAAGTTGACAGTGTGTGCACCGTGTTAGTACTTGGTCTAAGTTGCAATGATTTCTATCTTGAATTGTGATCTGATTTGGATGTCTCTATGAGTGGTGTTTGTCAAGTACTTGATGAACTTTAAGGGGTGCTTCTATAGCCACTACACAATGATTAGTGTTATTCAATAGGAGAGTAATTCAGAGTGCCTTAGCAAAGAGAAGTTACTTGTTCAGTCATGTTATATTGTTGGGAGTGTGTCCACTAGTGAAAGTATGATCCATAGGCCTTGTTTCCAAGCATTGCACACCGTTTACTTGCTGTTTTGTTACATGTTTGCTCGCAGCGATTTTTATTCCAGATTGTATTTACTACTTATAATCATCTATACCACTTGTATTTCACTATCTCTTCACCGAACTAGTGCACCTATACATTTGACAAGTGTATTGGGTGTGTTGGGGACACAAGAGACTTTCTGTATCGTAATTGCAGGGTTGCTTGAGAGGGATAGCTTTGACCTCTAACCTCCCTGAGTTCGATAAACCTTGGGTGATCCACTTAAGGGAAACTTGCTGCTGTTCTACAAACCTCTGCACTTGGAGGCCCAACAAGTGTCTACAAGAATAGAAGTGCATAGACATCAAGCTCTTTTCTGGCGCCGTTGCCGGGGAGGTAAGGTAAAAGGTACTCGCATCCTCCTGTGTGAGTGCTCGGAGTTATTTCCTTTAGATTCTGCAATTATATCTTTTTGTTTCTTGTTTTTATTATCACTAGTTAGGCTTAATGGAAAACACAGAGTTCTTTAGTCTTTTTCCTGATTTTAGATTTGAAGAGAAAATTGAAAATCCTTTGGAGCTTATTTTGCATAGCAATGTTATTAGTACGAATGCTTTGAATACTATTAATGCTAATGCTATAGAAAAGTCTAAGCTTGGGGAAGCTGGTTTTGTTAAGTATGATATTTTTAGTCCCCCAACTTTAGTGGAGAAGGTTTGTTCTGATGATATTTTATCTCCCATATGTGATGTGTCTAATGATGTTCTTGATCCTCGTTCTTTTAAAATACCTATGAAAATTGTTGAACGTGTCAGGGATAACTGCTATTTAGGAGATGGAACTGTCCATCCTGGTGATCATTTGCTTTTTATACATGAATTATGCGAGTTGTTCCAGTGTGCAGGTATTTCAATGAACGAAGTTAAGAAGAAGCTATTCTCTTTTTCATTGAAAGGCAGAGCTGAGGAGTGGTATCGCCTGCTTGAAGATGGTCCATCTGTTGCATGGGAGGAAATTGTGCCTCTCTTTTATTCTAAATTCTATCCTCCAAGTGAGATTCATAAAGATCGTAATCAGATATATAATTTTTGGCCTCATGAGGGAGAAAGCATTGCCCAAGCGTGGGGAAGATTGAAGTTACTAATGCATAAATGTCCTATTCATGATCTTCCCCGTAATATTGTTATTAATAATTTTTATGCAAGGCTTTCAGGATATTACAAGGACTATCTAGATGCATGCTTTGATGGGTCTTTCACAAGCAAGGATGTCGACACCAAGTGGGGTCTGCTTGAGACAATTCAAAACAATATTGAAGGTTGGGATAGCGACAAAGGTAAAGGATCAGGTATGAATTATGAGTTTGATTGCATTAAGTCTTTCGCTGAAACTGCTAATTTTCAAGAGCTTAGTGCTAAATATGGTCTTGATCCTCAAATTATGGTTGATTGCTTTAAAGCCTTTGCTTCCCATATGAATGTTCCTAAAGGAAATGGGGACGTGTATCATGAACCTTTTAAGGACACTTGCATAGAAAGTGATATTGTTATTGATGATTGCAATAAACATGCTCAAACTTCTAAAAGTACTATTTCTTATAAGCATGTTAATTTTTGCGGAATACATAGACCTTGTGAACAGAGTTACAACAAGGAAGATTATTGCATCACCCACGCAAATGAAGAAACCAGCATGTGGCTCAAGGATCTAGATGTGCTTGGCGAATGGGTTTGTGAGCTTTATCCTTTTCTTTGTGAATTTTGCGGTGAAAAAGGTCACTTTAATTTTCAATGCCCAATTAATCGAACAAGTACCGCAGATTTGTATTGTGATGATAAGATTACTCTCAATCAGCATGATGAGCTTACTTTGTTTTTGAATTGTGAAGAGATATCTAGAAAGCTTGCTTTGATAGACATGAATGATGTTGATATTAATAGCACCCTTCTTGGTTGTCATCTCTATTGTGCTAAAGATTGCCTCGCAAATACTTACTTACAAGATCTTATTAAACATGATGTTTTGCCAAGCTATGACAGGACTAATAGATGTTTCGATATTATTAATAGAGAGGAGGAATCCTCCAAAGTTTCTTCTGTTGTTTCTGTCAGCAAACCAGATTATGTGGAGAAGATGCCTTTCCCTCCTAAAGAATATGTGGAGAAGATGCCCTTCAAGTCTCTTCCTCCTAAAGGAGAGAGTAAGAAGAGTAAGAAGAAGAAGAAGAAGAAGAAGAGGAGTAAAAGGCGAGAGGACACGGTATCTTCCCTTAAGCTTTATGATCCTGCTATAGATTATGATATTTCTGATTGGGATGATATTCCTATGCATGTTACCTATGTTAGTGATCATGATTGGGAAAAGCACTCTACTTTTGATATTGAAAATCTTTTTGGTACCAATTCTAAGGTTAATAATTGTTGTACCATTAGTGCTATCCATGTTCCTTCTTATGATGATATGTTTGATGAGTATGTGTCGGGGGGATGACCCCCGGTAGGGTCAAGAGACTAGAAAGACACAAGGTCTATGGTTGACTTCGTGCCGGGTTATCAAGGAAGGGCCTGGCCGGAATATAAGAGCATCGGCCAGGCCGGCATATGTGTGTATCCCGGCTGATACTTGGATATGCCGGTATAGCCGGAATACTTATAAAAGTGTGCCGGCATATACTTAGATATGCCGGCCTAACCATTTGGTGTGTTATGCAGGAGCAGGGGAGGCCGGATTACCCGACCCTCGTAGGTCGTTGGTCCGGTATATATGTCCTGGGTATGGCCAACGGTCATATCCGGGATACTTAAGTCAACCAAGGTGTCACATCCCTACAATCAAGGAAGAAAACATCCAAGCATGGTAGCAGAGTGGGATGGCAGGGTGCACAGTGGTGGTCTACCAACCCTCACTGTGCACAAGTACAGAGCTCACCTCACAGAGGTAAGGCCACAGTTCAAGAGGTACAAGGTACAGGGATATGGCGTCCCATCGAGAGCAATCAGGGAGGAAGTCAAGGGTCGGTGCCTTCGTCAGCAAGTCCTATTTGGAGTGTAGCCCGTGTCTTGTGGTCCCTTATGACCGTTGTAACCCTGGCTACCACTATATAAGGTGGCATAGGGAGCCCTAGTAAAGGGTTGGTCACTCTGTGTTCCTACACTTAGCAGTTCATCTTCCTTCTCTAGCAGAGAGCTTGGAAGCACCATTGTTGTGTGCTACTTCGACCCAAATATACAACCAGTAGAGCAGGAGTAGGGGTGTTATCTCCTTACGAGAGCCCCGAACCTGGGTAGATCAGTGTCTCTTTCTGTCGTGCTTTTTAGCTCGTTCCCCTCTCCCGAATCCACCAGCATCTAGCTCGAACCCCATTTAAGCCATCCCATGGCATATGTTGTTTCACCACGACGACATTTGGCGCCCACCGTGGGGCAGATCGATATGCTGGGCGGAGTGTTCATTCGGACGGGGTCTGTGATAGCAGATTCGGGAGTGCACGTGGTCTCTGGCCTCGTCCAGAGGCTAGGCTCGCTCAGTTTCGTCAGTGACAACGCCGGTTGTCTCGGCGGCCGGCCGTTCCCCAGGGATGGCCGGATTATGTCTTTCGGTTCCCACGAGGTGTACGTGGGGACTGAGAGAATTTGCAGGAAGGAGGTGCTGGTGGCGTCGGATCCTCCGTCACATCGGCTGGCTCACGCTGGGCGTAGCGTTCGCTCAGTAGAGCCGGCTGAGGTGATGATGGCCGGCACATCCGTGCCGCCGGCGGAAGATGCCGGCAAAGCAGCAGCAGCGGCCGGAGCTTCTCCTCCGGAGCCGCCGAAGGTCAAGAGGTCGGCGCGTCCTCCGTTGGAGCGTGCGGAGAACCTGGCCGGCACTTCCGGTGTGCCGGCTAGGGGCGAGGTGCTTCTTCCCATCATCGAGCGACTTCTCGAGCCGGTGCGATCCGGCGTTGATCCGGAGCAAACAAGGGAGGTCCTGGAGGGATCTCGTCAGGCCCTCGTCGACGAGGCCCTGGCCATGAATCAGGAGCGCGAGCGGTTCAACCGGCAACTCCCTACAAAGCAGCAGGAGGCCTTTAAGAAGGCAAACCCAGGTGCCGGGGCATCTCAGTACATTGTGTCGGCGGGAGGTGCCGGCGCGAGGTCGAGGGGCCAAGCCTCGTCCCCGCATCCCAGCGCCCGGCGTGCCGGAAGTGTGACCTCTGGCCGCCGGGACAAGCAGATCCAGGTGTACGATCCGGCTGTAGCCGGAAAGCAGGCGATGGTGCAGAAGAATGTCGGCCAAGCTGACAAGTATGTCGGCAGCAAGAGGCCCGGCCAGAGTGTGCCGGCCGGGCATGAAGCAGGCGCGGCCGGTGGTGGCCGGAGTAATAGTGCAGCCCGGCGTCAGCAACAGGGCGCCGGAGGTGCAGCGCAGCAGCAAGGCGCAGGCCATCCGGGACATCGAGAAGATGATGGGAATTCCGCCCTAGCCAGGGCGGGATATCAGCAGCAAGATCAGCCCGGCCAGCAAGCTGATCAGTGCCAGCCGGAGCAGCAGCAGCAGATGATTGCAGGCCCAATAGCATCCCGGCTTGGACCTCGGTCCTTGGCAGCCAATGATGCACGTTTCAAGCTGGACAAGATCCACCAGTCAGAGATGGTGGAGAGGCAAGGAGCTCCGGGTCCCAGGTGCTTTGGGCCCCGGATTATGGGGGAGCCGGTGCCTTACTTCTTCCAGCTCGCGCGTGGCGCGAGGACATATAATGGCAGTACGAAGCCGGAAGATTGGTTGGAGGATTACTCCACAGCGGTGAACATCGCCGGAGGAAACCTCAGATGGGCGGTACGATATGTGCCGCAGATGCTGGAAGGTCCAGCCAGGATATGGCTGAATAATCTGCCGGCCGGGAGTATCAACGGCTGGATTGATTTCGAAGAGCAGTTTGTGTCGAACTTTACCAGTACGTACAAGAGGCCCAACCATCCGCAGCAGCTGGCTAACTGCCGGCAAGGAGTGAATGAGACTGACCGTGACTACCTGACCAGGTGGTGCACGTTGCGCAATTCCTGCGAAGGAATTAATGAGCAGCAGGCCATCATGTGGTTCGCTCATGGGTGCCGGCATGGCACCATGCTGTGGCAAAAGCTTCAGAGGCAAATGCCGGCCACGCTGGCCGAAACAATCAAGATTGCTGATAGTTATGCTCTGGGAGATCCCATGCAGCCCAGTCTCGATTCACAAGGACAGGGGCAGACCCAGGGGAACACCAGCAATGCCGGGAGACCAGGGCAATACTATCGCACTGATAACCGGAACAAGAGAAGAGATGAAAGGCCGGATCACCGGTACGGAGCAGCACAAGTAGCAGCTGTGGAGGAAGAACAAGGGGGCACCGGTAGTAGCCAGCGTCCGAGATATGAGGGCTATCAGCAGCCTCAGCAGCAGCCGCAGCAGCAAGCGCAGCCGTCCCAGAAGAAGAATGTCTGGACCAACAAGAATGCCGGCGGAGCCGCCGGCCAGAAGAAGCAGTGGCCGAAGTATACTGTGGGTCTTGCCATGGACAAGCCTTGTGTGTTCCACACATTCCAGCCGGGAAAGCCGGCAAACCATTTGACAAGAAACTGTTCGTGGCTGGACGACATATTGGCAGGTCGTGCAGGTCCTTGGGGACCGGCTAGACCACCTGTCCCGGCAGCCCCATCGCCGTTGATAGGTGCCAATACGATTGCAGTCCCACCTAGGCCGGTTAATCCCGGGAATCAGAGCAACGCCGGAAATGCCGGCGTAAATCAAGTTGACCAGAGCTATAATCCGGAATATAACGCCGGAGGCCCAGGAGCGGGCCGGAATGAGTACAAGGAGTATGATCAGAGCTATATGGTCTTTGAGACCGAGAGAACAGACAAGCAGAGCTTGTACCGGCGGTGTCTGGAGGTGAATGCCGTTATGTCGGCTGTGCCGAAGCTGATGCATTGGTCTGACCAGGGCATTGGCTGGGACAGGGCAGATCATCCCAGGATCATGCCAAACCCCGGCGGGTATGCTCTGGTGATGGATCCGACATTTGTCGGGCCGGCTAATAACGTGAGGTTCAGCAAGGTCCTCATTGACAATGGAAGCAGCATCAACATCATGTATCGGGATACGATGGAGAAGCTTGGAATCAAGGAAAATATGCTGGAACCAAGCAAGACCACGTTCCACGGCATTGTGCCGGGACTTTCGTGTGCGCCGATGGGCAAGATCCGGATGGATGTCATGTTTGGCAGCCGGGATAACTGCAGGGTGGAGAACCTCATGTTCGAGGTGGTTGATCTGGAGAGTCCCTACCATGCTTTGCTAGGGAGGCCGGCATTGGCAAAGTTCATGGCCTCTACGCATGTTGCGTACCTGAAGATGAAGATGCCGGGGCCCGGAGGGGCAATTACCATCATTGGTGATTACAAGCGTTCGATGGCGTGCGCCACGGCCGGGTCTAACCTGGCCGAGACTCTGATCATTGCAGAGGAAAGGAAGAGGCTCAAGCGAGCAGTAGAGATTGCTGAGACGGTCGTGGCCGGCAAATCTATGCCGGGCATGTCGAATCCCGGCGGCGGTGCTTCTTTTCAAGTAGGCAAGGAAGTTAAAAAGGTGCCTCTGGATGAAGCTTTCCCGGAGCGCCATGCCCTAGTTGGGGCAAGTTTGGATCCCAAATAGGAAAGCGAGCTCATCAGCTTCCTCCGTGAGAATCGGGATATCTTTGCATGGTCTACTTCAGACTTGCAAGGTGTGCCGAGGGAGCTGGCTGAGCACGCATTGCATGTGAGACCCGATGCTAAGCCAGTGAAGCAGCCGCTCCGGCGGAATGCCGGCGAGAGAAGGAAAGCCATATGGGAGGAAGTGGCCAAGCTCTTAGCCTCTGGCTTTATCAAAGAAGTGCTTCATCCGGATTGGGTGTCTAATCCGGTTTTAGTGGAAAAGAAGAAAGATGAGCCCGCCATAGTGAAAGTATGGCGGATGTGTGTTGATTACACCAACTTGAATAAGGCATGTCCTAAAGATCCATTCCCGCTCCCTCGGATCGATCAAGTGATTGATTCCACAGCCGGATGTGAAGTGTTATCATTTGTAGATGCCTATTCTGGTTTCCACCAGATCCCCTTGTATGAGCCGGATCAAATAAAAACATCCTTTATTACCCCGTACGGGGCTTATTGCTATCTCACTATGCCGTTCGGTTTAAGAAATGCCGGCGCAACTTACCAAAGGTGTATGCAGAAATGTCTGCACGATCAGATAGATAAAAATGTGCAGGTATATGTCGACGATATCGTCATAAAAACCAAGGAGAGCAAGACTCTCATAGATGATCTTCGGGAAACCTTTGGGAACCTGAGGAGATTCCGGATGAAGCTGAATCCGGCTAAGTGCACCTTTGGTGTGCCGGCGGGCAAGTTGCTCGGCTTCCTTGTCTCCAGCCGGGGTATTGAGGTGAATCCCGGCAAGATTCGTGCCATAGAAAGGATGAAGCCGCCGACAGATTTGAGGGAAGTGCAGAAGTTCACTGGGTGTCTCGCATCCCTGAGCCGCTTCATAAGCCGGCTGGGAGAGAAAGCTTTGCCGTTATATCAGTTGATGAAAAAGTCCGACACATTTGTCTGGACAACGCAAGCAGATGCAACTTTCAAGGAATTGAAACAGTTGTTGTCAACAGCGCCGGTATTAGCGTCTCCAATGCCCCGGGAGCCAATGTTGCTCTATATAGCGGCAACCAATCGAGTTGTCAGTGCTGTGGTGGTGGTAGAGCGAGAGGAAGGAGGCAAAACCGTGCAGCGGCCGGTATATTATCTGAGTGAAGTCCTCTCCACCTCAAAGCAAAACTACCCCCACTATCAGAAGATGACCTATGGTGTTTATATGGCGGCCAAGAAGCTCAAGCATTACTTCCAAGAGCATCCAATCCGGGTAGTGGCCGAGGCCCCTATCTCGGAAATTATAAACAACAAAGATGCCAGCGGCCGGATAGCAAAGTGGGCAATAGAGCTTTCACCATATACACCGCAGTATGACAAGAGAGATACAATCAAGTCCCAGGTGCTGGCTGATTTCTTTATTGACTGGGCCGAGATACAATACGAGCCGCCATTGCCAGATGCAAACTATTGGAGGATGCATTTCGATGGGTCCAAGACAATCCATGGCTTGGGTGCCGGCATAGTACTCAGTTCACCAAAGAATGACCAATTTAGATATGTCCTGCAGATTCATTTTGCAGCATCAAATAATGTGGCGGAATATGAGGCACTTGTGCATGGCCTGAAGGTGTCTAAGGACATAGGAATTCGCCGGATTATGTGCTTCGGTGATTCTGACTTAGTGATTCAGCAGTGTTCCGGCATATGGGATGCGC